>WEIV01025120.1:10631-113178 GCA_013390005.1 Calyptomena viridis | reverse complement strand
CTGCTTCCCCTCTGCTTCCCTTCTGCTTCCCCTCTGCTTCCTCTTGGCTTCCCCTCTGCTTCGCCTCTGCTTCCCCTCTGCTTCCCTTCTACTTCCCCTCTGCTTCCCCTCTGCTTCCCCCCTCCTTCCCTTCTGATTCCCCTCTGCTTCCCTTCTGCTTCCCCTCTGCTTCCCTTCTACTTCCCTGCTGCTTCCCCTCTGCTTCCCTTCTGCTTCCCCCCTGCTTCCCCTCTGCTTCCCCTCAGCCACAAAGGGTTGTTGCTCTGATCCCCTCTGTGCTAAAGCAGCACCTAAAGTTGGAAAAATTTCCAAGCACCTTTAGCAGGTTAAAGAAAGCAGGAGATCCCTTTGGGCCTGTCCTGACTTAAAGCCTCACTACATTTTCCCTTTGCACAGTAAAAGAAAATCGAAAACCTGGGAAATCCTTAGAGAATGGGAGATTTCTGCCATTTCTTTCAGCCAATGGAATGACACAACCAGAGCTCAGACTTCTTCCCTCTCCCAGGACTGAGTCACTGCCTCCTGTCCCAGCTTCCAGGGGAAGGTGTGGTGGTGCTGCAGCATTTCCCAGATCCCAGGGACACTGCAGAGGAGAAAGCCACACTAAGAGTAGCCAAAATCAAGCTTGTGCTCTTCCATCACCCCAGTGCTCTCAGGGCAGAGTGGGGAACACGTGGGACCAGCACAGGGGTCTTTTCCCAGAGCTTGGAGAGAGGATCCCCAAGCTCGGGGTGTCCCCCAGTGCCCCGACCTGAGCAGGTGTTCCCCTGTTCAGACAGGGATGATGAAATCTCTGAGGAAACTCATACAGGCTCCCACTTGAGGATCTAATTTAATGAGCAGCCTCCAATTGACTGTAATGGGTCTGGACTCTATCACAAGTGAGTAATCTGAGTCTGGATCTAATACAAGTGTCTTCAGCACATTTTGTTTTGGATTCTATTTCCAAGAGAGACCAGTGGGTATAGAAAGCCAGTTTGCCCTATACTTCAGAGCAGTTCAACTCTTCCTTTCCAGTGTGAACTTTCAATCAAGTCCCTTTGTCCCTGTGCAGCACCAGCCCCATCACACCCTGCTGCCCCTGTGTGAGTCAGCAGAGTTCATCCCTAAAATCACAGGACCCAATCAGGCAACCAGCCAAGAGACCAGACACCCATCCCACTGCCAGTACCCGCTGGCCTTGCCCAGCTCACCAGCACCTGCAGCCCCCCATGTCACTGCCAGCCCCCCTCTCACACCACTGTCACAGACAGAGTTAATCCCAGCAGGGCACAAGGATAACCAGGACACCCAGCCTGAAGGATGGGTTTGGGGAGCAAGGACTTTTGTGACTCATCCTAATTGGCCATGTGGGCTAAACAACAGATCCTGGTTGCCTGTGCTTACAAGGTTTAATTTTCTAATTGAAATTTCATGGAAAAGCTGCACCTTTCTGATTAGTCACCCCAGCATGAACACTCTGTCTATACACAGACATCTGCCCTCCGGACTAACCTTTCTAGAAGCTGCATCAACAAAGTAATGCTAATAAAAATATCCATCTGTGCTTAAAGATAAACAAAGCATTAATACACCAAACTGAGGCTTAGATTATATTAGAGTCAGCTTTAATGATATTACACATCTGTTAGGATGTATTTCCCACCCGGGCCATCTCGCTCTTGCTTTTTTTAAATATCTTTGCATGAAAAAATGTGAGAGCATTTCCCTGGGAGCCCTTTGCGTGCGTCACACTTGCAACCAGCCCTGCTCCAAAAGCCCCTTTCCCTGAGACACCCTGCTGGGACAGGGCTGGGGGATTAGGGTCTGTAACCTAAACATTATTGTACTTTAAAGTAAATGTTCCCCCGCTCGCTCTACTTGGGTTTCAGAGCCTCTTCAAAGGGCTGTTTTCTTCCCTTCCTTGGCAGCGGGGGAAAAATATTTCAAACCCCAGAAACCAGACACTTTGCTGAGCTCCTGCAGGACTGTGTGTGTGCCTGGATGTATCCGGGGAAAATGTGGTGCCCAAATCTCCCCTGGCACTGCCAGGGCTGGGCTTGCTGCAAGGCTTTCCAGGCTGGAGACACCAACCCTGGGGATTTGTATTTGCAATCTAAATGCATGGTAAGTGAGATATAGGGGAGGGGGACACACTTCAGTTTTGGCCTCATTTTTTGAAACAGCTCCCCCCCAAAATGGAGGAAAATTGGTTTAATGTGTTGGCAACCTTATAACTGATCAATCTGTGTCTCACAGCAGTTCTAAGGGTGGTCTTATCCTGTTATCCATGCATGGCAGAGCTGTCTGGAAGTTGCAGCCTGGAATTCATGAGATGAGGATGTAATTCTGCCTTTCCCCTTTCCTGTGCCTCCTGTCCACACATGTGTAAAATGGGAAGAGGAGTCACTCCCTGTCCTCCAACCCAAAGGAAAGCTTTGCTGATGAACGATGAATATTTTCATCCTTGCCAAGCTTTAAAGCTGGTGCTGAGAAAACAACCCAGAAGTATCTCTGTCCTCCTTGCTCTTATGGTCAAACAGCTGCTTATCCATCATGTGAAACCCGAGTGCTGATTAGAGACAAATGTCAGATAGAGCCAAACAGACAGAGCTGTGACAGGTTGCTTTGAGGGCCCCTGTCCCCAGCAATGAGGCTGCTCCCAACTGCCTCAGTGGGGTATCCCAGGATCACCAAAGGCTTTGGGGTATTTCTCTGCTCCCAGTTATCAAGCAATAAGACAGAAATGGCTCCAAGGTGCACCAGAGGAGATTTAGATTAGGTCTTAGGAAGAACATCTTCACCAAAAGGGTTGTCAAGCACTGGAACAGGCTGCTCAGTGTGGAATCACCATCCCTGGAGGGATTTAAAAGATGTGGATGACCTGAAGGAACCAGGAGTTGCAGCAAATCCAATACACTGTGGAGATCTCACATGAGTTTTCCTGGTTTACCTGCCACCAAAGGAGTGTTACATGAGCTCACTTTGGGGTGTGGAGATTTTAGTATTATCTGTTACTGCTCTGCATTAGACAAAGTGCAGCTGTAGAGACACCTGAGGAGCTCAGTAAGTGCATATAAAGATGCCTGAAGTATCTATGAGCTCTCCAGGAGGCAAGAGAAAGTAGGGAGCAAAATCTCCTGTTTCTGCATCGTTGCTGTTAACACAATATCTGATGTTACTTTCCCATCTGGAGAGATGCCACTCACATATTTCACTTTCAGTGTGAAACGTGGTGTCATGGTGCTGTGGCTCAAAGGCTGCCTTTCAGAGGAGAGCTCCAGAGGGGAGAAGGCATCCCACAGGAAGCGACAGATTGGAAAACCAGAGCATCCCAGCTAAAAAACCCTGAAACCAGAACACCGGTTTCCATGACAGAAAATTATATTCCTCTCATGGAGCTCTATTAGCAGAGGAAATGGAGATCCTTTTGTAACACGTGGCTCACTGAAGTTTGTGAGACAATATTCACAAAGTCACCACCAGTGATTTCCGACCAGCTGCTGATGGGAGAGGGAGGCAGAGCCATGAGAAGCCTGGTTGGACCATTGTGGGGAGGGAGTGGGGGTGAAGAAAGCTACCAAAGTGTCTCATGCCACCTCAGCAAGGCTCTACTCCATAAGCCCTGTGGGTGCCATGGCAGGAAAGGTTTAAGATTGAGCTGGAGGAGAAAACAGCCTAAAAACAGCTCCTGCATCGTGGTTTGTAAGGCTCAGCCAGCAAACTCTCAGCCAGGAGAGCAGCCAAAGCTGGACCTGTGTCACCCATGGGTCCTTCTGCAGCACAGGGACCAGCACCCAGCTCTGCAGCTCAGGCTCCTGATAGATTGTTTAACGAGGAAGATTTTTAAAAGCTACGTTTCCTCAAAGGATTAATTTGTCTTTTGATGCAGCGAGCACTGACAAATGCTGCTTTCCCTATCACATTCAAACACACACCATTTTAGAAGTTAATAAACCCATTTGCTGCCAAATAACTGGGATTCTTTTTTTCTTTCCAATTTCACTTCATCAGGATGATAAGAGGTTTAATGTCTTCGTGGCTTCTCCTTCTTCCAGTAGCTAAATCAGGTGTTGCCATCACTGCAGGGAGCAGCACTTTTTTCCTATTTCCCATTTCCTCAGTGCCATTTCCTCCCCAGCCCATGCTGACCACAACAAACAGCTGTTACTCTGTGTGATCTGAAGGACAATATTTCCACCTTCCATGGCCTCTGGTGAGTTGAGAGGACAGTCCAAACCATGAGAGCTTGTTTATCCTCTTGTAGGATGCAGTGTCCTCACAGAGAGAGGACCATGTGGTGTGGGGAGAGATGTCCTGCTCCTTGACACGTGGGAGAGCTTTGGAGGAACATTTCAGCACGAGGAACCTGCTGGGCACCACTGGCAGTGGCAGAGGAGCAGCACCAAGGGGTGCCATTTCCATGTGAAATTCAGCCCCCAGGGAAGAATCATGGAATCAGTTAGGTTGGAAAAGACCTCTAACATCATTGAATCCAACCACTGGCCCAGCACTGCCAAGTCCACCACTAACCCATGGCCCCAAGTGCCACTTTGAAATGCTTTTTCAACACTTCCAGGGAAATGATGGTTCCACCACTGCTCTGGGCAGCCTGTGCCAGTGTCTGACCACTCTTTCAGTGAAGAATGTTCCCCTAATATCCAATCTAAATCCCCCCTGGCACAGCTCGAGGTCATTTCTTCTTGTCCTATCCAAACACCTCCCTGGCTCCATCCTCCTTCAGGGAGTTGGAGAGAGTGAGAAGATCCTCCTGAGCCTCCTTTTCTCCAGGCTGAGCCTCCCAGTTCCTCCTCATCAGACTTGTTCTCCAGACCCTTCAACAATTTTGTTGCCCTTCCCTGAACATGCTCCAGCACCTGGAGCAGTCCAAGGAAACCACGGAGCTGGTAGAAAACATCTGTGGAAATGCTGTGGGTGCTGTGGGTGCTTGTGCCACTGCCCTAAACTGTTGAATGAGAAGACTTGGCTCTGAAAAGCACAATATGAACTCTGTGGTTTGGTATAAGAGGATTTTTTTCTTTTCAGCCTTCAAAGGGAGGAGACAAAGAACGGACTTAGAATTTATACATCAATTTAAGGAAGGAGTTTCTTTCACATTTGTACCAGCAAAATGTGCAAGCATCATCTAACTCAAAGTCTAAGAGCTTATTGGGGCCTAAACCACAGATCAGCTAAGTCCACAAAAAATTTTCCATTGATTTCACTGGGCTTTGCATCAGGCTCTAAGAGTAAAAAAAATGTGATTAATAAGATCCAAGGAAAAAAAGATATGGTTGGAGGTAGGAAAAGGACTATGACCAAGGGCTGTAAAACTTGAGAGCCTTCTCACCACAAATGCTCAGTAACCTTAAACCAAAACCTGGCATCTGGATACAGCATCTTCCTGGATAGCAAAATCTCAGCTTCCCAAGTCTACGATTCCCAGTTTTTCCTGCCAATTTTTTTCCAGCGTGTGCAGCCTTCTCATTTTTCATGCGATGCACGTGATGAATCCAGAAGCAGTAAGCTCTTTTTGCATGGTCTGAGGTTTTTTTTCCTCCCAAATTCAGAGTTCTGAAGCCATTTCACTTGTCTGCTGCAAGATCATAGCCAGGCACTCGGAGCAGCAAGGCGGAGTTGCATCGTAATCAAGATCTGTTCTCTTCATTTGAATGCATCAGTGCTTACACCAGGAGATTTCGACTGTAAAATATAGGCTCTTTTTTATCCTTGAACTAATTTTAATCTTTCTTTTTCACTTGTCACTTGGTTGTTCACAAAGCTGGCTTTTTTTGCCGAGGGTTTCAGCAGAATGCATTCAAGTGAAGGCAGATAACAAGACCTAATAACCCTCTTTATCGCAAAATAAATAAGTGAAAGAACAACCCTTCCATTTAGGTGTTGCAGTTATAATTGAATGTTCCTTTGAAAACTCTTTGATCAATGTAACTTGTTAAACTTTTTTGCTTTTGTCTCAAATGTAGCTTCTGGTCTTTTCATGCCAGATGAAAAGCTCAGTTACTCAGCTCAGCTTTATCTCCAAGGGATTAATGGAGGGTTTTTTGGGATGGTTTCTCTGTGCCTTGTGGGGTTCCATAACATCAGGCAAACCCTTACTCACCTGATGTAAGGCTGGCACTGAAAATGGGTGAGAAAGGGCATTTTGGCCTTGCTGGGATTGTAATTTCCCCTTTCACCACAGTAGTAGAATAAACCCACGTTTATTATACAAACTCCATATTGCACAGGCACAAAGACATAAAAGCACACTTGCCTCCAGGTCTTGGCAGCTTTACCAGGAACTAAATATTTATCCTGGCAACATCAAAGCCTGGCAATAAAAAGAGTTGCTATAATATAAAATGAATACACACTTTGTCATCTGGAGGTCGAGGCATTACCAGGAGAGAACAATCCGTGGGTCCTGCACTCTGCCTTTGGCCTTCCTGACATATTCCAGGGAAAGAGTAAGAAACTTGGAGTAGATAACTGACTCAATGATCTGTTTAAGCAGGTTGTTAAATAAAAAGCCTGTCAAGTCAGCTTAAGATATTTCAAGATTGATTTTTAATTGCTGCATTAATCAAAAGCTCTCCAATCTGTCCTAGATAAACTCAAAAGAAGAGAAACACCAGAAATAATGACTGAGGAGAACAAATCTCTGGTACTTGGGGTTACAAGCCCAGCTCTACCACAGATTGAAGAAAACTGGCCTCTTCCAGTAAGTGTCACTGGAGCCCCTGGGTGCTACTGGAAATAACCCCCTAAAGGCTGATGCTCATTCCATGCTTCTTACTGGATTCATTATTTCTTTTGTTAATACCTTAATTTTTCTGCTCTATCCCTCCTCCCCCCTTTCCACTTTTCCTCATGTTCCTCAACATTCTAAATTAAAAATACATGCCCACATATTTTAAACCTCTCAATAACAATGTAAAAAATTATAGTCATTAAAAATCTCCAAAGCTAGATTATTTGGAGTTTGGGATAAATGGGCTTTGCATAAATAGCTGAATTTTTTACCCTTTAACATTCTCGTGCATCCTGAACAAATACATGTTCAAGAGAGATAAAGAAACGTGTTTAAATTCACACACAAGGTCCAATTTGGGTGACGACCCAGCATTCTTACACCTTTCACACTGCAATCTGAACCCAGGATCACAAGCCTCTCTGACAAAAGCTCTGATCTCTACTTCAGCTGTATTTTTAGAAAGTGGTTCAATGTTCAGGAAGGATCCCTTTCATCCCAGGAGCTGGGATGTGATGCTTTCATGGCTTGGTGCTGGCTTGCCCATATTAATCTGTCTTTTGATGAGTAGCTCTGCCCAGAGGATGACAACTTCTTGAAGAATAAAGGCTCACTTTTTTTCCTTTCTGGAGTCAAACCAAACCTTCCTGATACACCTGCAATGGCAGGTGAGTGGTGAAATCACTGCATTCCAATCACAGAATCATGGAATCACAGAATGGTTTGGGTTGAAAGGGCCTTAAAGATCATATTTTCCAACCTCCTGCCATGGACAGGGACACCTTCCACTATCCCAGGTCACTCCAAGCCCCATCCAGCCTGGCCTTGGACACTTCCAGGGATGGGGCAGCCACAGCTTCTCTGGGCACCCTGTGCCAGGGCCTCCCCACCCTCACAGTAAATAATTTTTTTTCCATATCTGACCTAATTTTTACCTCTTTCAGTTTGAATTCTCAGTTTGTGTTCTCTCAAATCACTTCAAAATGCTGTTTCCTTAGATGTCCTGCTATCTCAGGATGTGGTATTCTGGCTTGAAGCCTGTTTGCTTAATCCTTTTTGCCCACAAAAAAAGTCCTAATGAGTTACGTGGTTTTCCAAACCTGCATAATAAAAACTGAGATTCAATCCACTTACAGGGTTTCTCTTTTTTGTGTGTTCTCAAGAGGGATAAATCAAGAGGAATAAATAACAAAAGTGATTGAGTAACTCATGGAATTACAGTATATGGTCAGTCTGACAAGTTACATGGTTTGGAGTAAATTTCCCTGGAGGTTTTGCTTCATTTGTATGTCAAGCCAAATTTGGGGCTTCTTATTCTAGTTTTTCTCCCAGTTTATGCAGGCAGAGAGGGTTTCAGTCAAAACTTGGCAAAGTCCAGGGAACCTGGCGGAGCCCCACTGTGTTTCTGTGCTTGCTCAAAGCATCACAGAACTATTTTCAAGCTGAAGAGTTTGAAAGCTGGCTGCCAATATTCAAATTTACAAATAGGGCTTTTGTTCGACGGTTCATGATTTACATGGGATGGATCATGTTTTCTAACACGGCCCCAGTCACATGTGGTACATCTGAAAACACAACCAGTTATTTGACAGTTTCCTCTCTGCATTTGTAATGAAGCCAATGCTGGCACTAGGTCTTCAATAGCTTTTCTTCCCAGAAATAATCACACACTTTCGCACAGTGAATGGTATTCCCAAGGCGAGTCCAAAAATGAGGACAGGGAGTTTCTGTATCTGGAACTGGCTGATGTGGGGCTTGGTTTGCTTTTAAGGCTTCAGCTTAGAACAGGGGCAGTGGTCTTTGCAGCTTGAATTTCCTAACACTGTTAATACCTACAGAGTGAGATCCAAGCACATCAAGGACGTGCAGTGTTACAGAGAGGACATTCCTGACAGCCCACCCCAGACACCCTCACTCCCTTCTGCACCTCACAAAGGGAATGCCTTGGTCAGTGTAATATCTCCCTGCTCCAAGGATGTCACCCAGCAATGGTTTTTCCACTTTTAGAAATAAAACAGTTTTCTTAGCCCCCAGTTTAGCTCATCCTCTGTGGGTAAGGCATGAAGGGAACAGGGACAGCAGAGCAATCCTACAGGAGCAGCCACTGTTGCTATGGAAGGAGGGACGAGTTGGGGTGATGGAGAGGAGCAGCCAAGATTATTAAGCTGTGTCCTTGCTACTTTGCCTCCTGGTTTCAGTGACTGCCCAGGTTTGGGAGGACCACACTGCTGGAGCCAAGGCCTTGTCCCAGTTCCTGCAGCGTCACTGGCACAAACACAGAGCCAGACTCTGGAAAGCAGAAATGTGGCTGGTTTGTGCCTGTCTCAGTTGTTTCTTCTTAAAAGGAGAACACACTATTAAACATGGCCTGCCAGGAAAGCAGATGCCTCCAGGCAGCTGCCAGACAAGTTCTCATCAGAACAATCTCCAAAATCTTCCTCAGCCCCAACTCGTGTTCCTTGAAGACAAACAAGCACTGCAGAAGTTGAGGCCTCTTCCTAGAGAGGATGATCAGACTCTAGGATTTCATCTTGGTCTGCTCAGCTTTTAAAACAACCACAGAAATGCTTCTGTCACTGTAGAACACACAGAATAACTGAGGTGGCTTTAGGGAGTGGAGGTGGGAGCATGACTGAGGAATGGCCTGACTGTGGCCAGCTCACCCTGCAAATATGTAATTTTTTTAGCTGAAGAGACAGAATTACCAGAATTCTGCCTCAAAATATTCCAGTCCTTTTGCATCTTCTTCCTGGGTCTTGTAGAGAATGGAGGAGCAACTTGACTTTGGGGAGAAACCCAGAGGGGTTCTGCCTTCAGAGAGGAATTTGCAGAGCAACTTTCTGCATCAAGATGGCACGTCTCAGGGAACTCCACTCAGTTATGCCCTTATAGCTGCACAAATATCACATGAATTCAGAGAAAGAGATTTAAAAACCAAAACAAATCATTCCAGACCTCATTTCAGCAGTCACTCCTTTGCATAAACAACTGCCACATATATTAGCTGTCCAAATGGCTCTGAAATCTCAGCTTTCCACACCTGCCATGGCCTTGATTTAGTGTGTGACAAAACTCCAGATGTGCCTTCCCAATCCTCAGTGTCATTCCATGGAGCAATGGGGGGTTGTGCCCAGGTGGGTGCAGAAAACCCAGCACTGCCACGAGCAGCTCCTCTGCCACCACTGCAGGGGTTGGTCTGGGATAACCTCTCTGCCTATCTCCCATTCCATAGCATATAGAGATATAACCCTAAAATACAAAATATAGGGATTTATCTCTAAAATATAGAGATTTATCTCTAAAACACAGAGATATAATCCTAGCCTGGAACACTTGGCAAAGTTCAAGTGAGTGGTCAATCCAGCTCCTTGGGTTCCTCTAGTTGTGGGTGCCTCCAGTGCCACTAATGCCAGTGGGGAAATATTTGATCCTGATGCCCAAAGGCAGTTCTAGCTGAGAGCAGGAGAGTGTCCCAGCTGTGTCAATCCATGCTCCTGCCTAACCAGGGGCAAGTGACCTCTTGCTCTCATTCTGCTGGTGGGTTAAGATGTTGAATGACATGACAAAGGCACTGGATAAACCAGGGATCCTGACTCCTGGGATACAACCCCCCTGATGACAGCAGGAGAAAAGCTGCAGCCCCTGAACAGATGCTCCTCCAGTGCTGAAGGTCCTCGTGGAGCACATGTTCAGCTGCCAGAGCCACAGACCCTGGGAATGCAGGATGCCATTCAGGATCCATCAGTCAGACAGCTGAGAGTGGCTTTGGCAAGGAAGTTAATTAATTTTGCTGTGATTATGTTTTTCTCCTTTCCTGACCAGGACTGGACCTCGGTGACTTGTGAATCCAAGGTCTGAAGTGCCCTGCTGTGTCTCCCCACAGCTCCAGGAAAGTGCTCTGAGAAAACACATCCATGAGGCATGAGTCTGTCAGAGGCACGAGGTGTCCCAGTGCTGCACTGAGTGAGGAGTTTGGATTGCTGAAAATGTTGTGGCTGTTTGTCCTTCCAAGCAGCAGCCTCGTTACCTGTGCCAAGAGATGCTGTGAGACACCAGCAGGCCTGTGAGACACCAAATCACAGCACCAGAGATCCAGGAGGCAGCAGCTGGAGAAATGCAAAGGAGAAATAAAATGCAACAACTTTTGGAGCTGCTTGATCACTAAGAAATGTTAACAAAAAGCTCAGGCTCAAGAGGTATTTTGACCAAGGTGATGCTAAAATCCCCCAAACTGGAGTTCAACAGAGAGTATCACCATGTCAGAAGAGACTATTAAAATGGTCTGTGGAGTCTCACAGCCTGCCACACACTCCTCTTTCCTTTCTGTGAATGCTCTGCTCATGAATAATGCAAACTTGAAGGGATTCCTGACACAAACTGGGCTCACAGCTCCATCCCACTACAATGCCATCATGTTCCTACTAATAAGTGAGAAGGAGAAATAGTGAAGTTTTGAGGCTGGTAACTTTTTTACAGTCAGGAAGAATTGCTGAGAAATGGATGGGTTGGGCAGAGACAGCAAGAACTTCCTGGCTTTGTTAGTGCTGATGTGAATTACAGATGTTTACCTGGGATGATTGGTTATTATGGCCCATCTTGTGACACAAAGGAGAACTCTGAGAGTATGGGTTCTGTTTCAGTGTATGAAACAAATCCTTTCCCAGATAATTGGATTTGAGCTGCTCTGAAATGAAATACCAGAAAGAAAAATCAATTTGGATCATTTTGCCCAACCTGAAATGATTTTGTTAAAAGAAACACAAATGGAAGTAAACTTAACACTTAAAAATCTTTGTCAAGTGAAGATTTGAAGTATTTCACTTCCAAATGGAATATTTTAACTTTTTCTTAGGTTTTGTCCAGAAATATTTGTTGCCAAATCTGGTGCAAGCTCTCAGAGAGATGTTTTTGGCTCAAATCTGCCTTAAGCAGCAAATTTCAGGTTTACAATATGACTTGGCCAAGGAGCAGCAAGGAGATGCTTCTTGGATATGAACAGCTCAGCACCCTGTGAGCACCAGTGCTGCTCCAGGGCCAGGCCCCTCAGGTTCCCTCCTTGCTTTCCACGTGAAATCTGCACCACAGGAATGCTTTTTTTCCAGGCAAGAATCAGTTCAACCACCTCTCTGTCAAAACTCTTTCCAAATCAAACTTTCTTCTTCAAGGCTTGTGAACTGTCAGCAGCATTTGGTTCTACAGGCTTCTGGGTTTAAGCACATGCATTTCTTGAACTGCCCAGTTCCATCAAAATCTGACAACTAGAAATAACAGGAGGGCCCTTGAAATATTTTTCTACTTAATCCTGGGCACAGACTAATGGTGCAGGGAGGAGGAAGAGGTATTTGCAGGAATAGCAGGTCAGGGTTTTAGCCAACACCCAAGCTATGGAACGTGTCATCTGCATGGAATCACTGAGGTCTCAGCTTAAAGTCAAAGAACAGAATCACAGAATGGTGATTCCATCTCTCTCCAATTTAGGGTGTCAGAGGACTGTGTCAAAGGCTTTACAGAAGTCCAGATAAATTTTCCCTTATTCACTGATGGAGTCACTCTGTCAGAGAAGGCCACTGCATTGGGCAGACAGGACTTGTCCCTGGTGAAGCCATGCTGGCTGTCCCGAATCACCTCCCTGTCCTTCAGGTGCCTCAGCAGAGCTTCTTGGAGGGTCTGTTCCATGACCTCCCCAGGCACAGAGGGGAGGCTGACAGGTTCCCAGGGCCTTCCTTTCCACCCTTTTTAAGGGTAGGGACAATGTTTCCCCTTTTCCGGTCACCTGGAAAAGGTGACTTCTCCTGACTGTGAAAACTTTTCACATATGATGGAGGATGGCTTGGCAACTCCATGAAATCATTCCCTTGGGACTCTGGGATGCATCTCATTGAGTCCCACAGGCTGATGTTCGTTCAGGTTGCTCCTTCTTTGACCTCCCTTTTCTGGCTGACAAACCTGTAGAAACCTTTCTCTTATTCTTTGTATCTCTTGCCAAGTTAAGCTCCAGCTTTGCCTTGACCTTCTTCACCCCATTCCTCCCCAACCAAACTGCCTTGACTGCTTTTGAGCATCCACCTGCTGAGATGGCAACTCATCCAGAAACACCCAGAGCACAAACAAGTCCAAACCTAACACAAGATACCCTTTGAATGGTACAAAGCCTTCACATCATCCCCTTGCTGGCTGAGCTGCCCAGGCAGCCTTTTCCACCAGCTCCAATACAGTGAAAAATATTTAAGAAAATGAAAATCAAAAGCTCCAAGTTAAAGAAACTCTTTTTGACTACTGAAGTAATGATTTGACACTAACCAAATACAAATGCACAGATAGATTAGTATCAGCTACTAGTCTGTTCCAAAGGCTGCTGAAATCAAAGTCAACCTCCCCTTTGATCTCAGTATTTTCATTAGGTCAGGTTCCAAGTTTACAAATCTTATACTGCAACAAAAGATGTTTCACAACACACATCCATCCATATGAAAGAAACCTATGTCTGGGAAATTTTTTTTTTTTACTAATATTTCAAAGTTCTTCTATGACATTATTGTGCTGCTCTGAGTTTGGGGAGTTCACCTGAGGAGGAAGAACACTGCTGGTCCTTCAAGCTGCTCCCTTCACCCAACTGAAGAACCATATCTATTATGGCATGTACTGCTATAATATATGCTCCCTGGAGCTGACTATTATATTCAATCCTTTTCTAGCTCTTACCAATCAATGCCTTATAGAGAAACCTTTTTGGGCAGTGTTTGCAATCACAAACACTTGCTAAATTACATTTAAACTGACTTTTCCAACCTGCCATCCCCTGATCATCCAGTGTTCAGCTTTGTGCATGACCAGGGATCTCTCCCTTGTGGAAATTCATGATAGTTCAGGTCCAAGTATCTGAACCAGGATGGGGCCCTTCCCTTTCCCATCCCTGGGAGTTTGCAAAGGACCACAGCACTGTGCAGCTACAAAAATGAGTTTTCCCCTCATCCTCAGTCAGTCCTGCCAGGAATCACAGCAAAAACAGGGTTTTGAGGAGTGCAGGAGAGTGTCAGGTGAATATTTTACAACTTAATAAATGGCTCAACAGCTGAACATCTGAGTGATTGGAAGGTGGTGTCATGGCCCCTCCATCTGCTGTGGCAGCTGGATATTGGAAGTGGAGAAGAAGCCAGAAATTACCTCAAATCTTTTCATCTTGCATTAGAGTTCAAGGCACCTACACCTTGTGTCTGGGTAGGAGGAGAGCCACCCAACTCTGCTGATTAATGCAGCCAGTCTGACTCAGCAGAGACCACAGAAACTCCCAGTGCAGGATTTCTGGTGACAGCCTAAGGCAGAGGGACAACACAGCCCAACGTTGCCTTTGAGCTGGTGGCTGTGATAAACATCTTTAAAAATCTTTAATTATACTCCCAGCCTAACTACTTATCACCTTCCTGGGGGGCTTCAGAGTCTCCAATATGAGCCTAGATGTAGGTAAAAAGGTTGAGGGTGGTGTATATTACTGACCACAGCACCAAGGAGCTGATGCAGTCAGGATTTTGGTGTGGCAGCTCAGAGACAGGAGGAAGGGGAATCCTTACAACCTACAGGCTGCAATTGTAGAAAATGCCCAAATATTGAATGTACGTGTCTCCTCCTGACTATTTTGAGGTGGATGTTGCAATAGCTTTACTAAGACTGTTGTAAAACAGGAGTTGTCTCACATGAAAAACAAAAAAATCATGTTCTGATTTTTCCTCTGAACTCTCTGAACTTTTGTCTGGAAGCAATGTCTGCTATCAAATGGGGGAAAAAGAAAAATTGTGATTCAATCTGAAATGGATACAATTCTGATATGATTTCTTGGGGTTTTGAACTCAAAGATGAAAAGAAAAATGTCTTTTTATGAAATTGGAAGTGCCAGTTGTTAAGGGTTTCTTTGGAGAACATTTCAAGTTACACTTTCCTAGTCTGCAGCATCTAAAAAACAAACCAAAGCCACAACACAAGAGGTGAAGGTGAGTCTGGCTGAAATTATTCCAATGCTGGAAACCCATCAGTACAGTTCTTAGGTTTCCAATAAGAATCTGAAAATATTCTATGGAAAATGTTCACTAACAAGAGACATTTTTTTGCTGTTACATCTTCACAAAACCAGTCCCCAGTTCATGAAAAGGTCTGTTTCTCAGACACTGTTTGCAAAAGCATAGAATAGTTCATATCCACCCAAATTCATTACTTGTGAAATCCTGGCTTTACATTTTGTATTATAATTCACCACTTAAGCCCTGGGAATCCTCAATCACAGGTAATAGGTATTTAAGCAGTTTCCAGCCTGACTGCAGACTAAAACGTGACAAACATTTTCAATCTGTCGACTTTTTCACAATCTACTGCTTTTCTTAATATCCAGGACAATAAAAAGAGCTGCAGCCTCTCAGAAACCCCCATTTCCATTCTGTGAAACAATTTGAGGTTTTGCAAATTGTTTTCACTTGGATGCAAGAAATGAAACCGGGAGGTTCAGGAAGTTTTGGCTGAGAGGCAGCTGAGCCTCTTGCACAGCCCTTTTTAGAGCAGAGCCCTGTCCCCCCTTTGCCTGTTTGTCATGCAGAAAACGTCCTGACCCAGGGGTTCAGTCTCTATTACACCACAACAACAGTTTCATTTTCCTCCAGAAGCAAAGCAATTTCAAAGCCTTGAAATGTTTCTAATTACGTCTGTTGTTTATGAGTGTTACATGATCACTAGAGTGTATATAAAGAATACTTGCAGTTTCCAGAAGTTTTTGAACTTCAGCCAGGATTTTATCCATAAGCTCACACTACAACCCCTTTCCTTATCCAGCTGCACAGTTTTTCTAAGCATCACCTGATGGACCTGAGTTCCATCCTCCTGAAGCTCTGAAATAGGGGATTTTTGCATAATCCTTTGGTTGTGATTGGAAAAACCCCACCCCTCTGGTCAAAATATTTCAGCCAGATCTAATTTATTATCCACTGTAAATGCCCGTGGAGTGAACTCATCCTTCTTATTTGCCAAACTACTGACCCAATCACTTTTTGTACTGCTGGATCAATTTTAGTTTAAATTGCTTTTGTCTGCATAAATTACACCCCTTTGTGAACATGAGGGCTTCTGCCTCTATCTACACAGAGCTTGTAGCATTTGAAAAGTTGATCCTTTCGTTTCAGAAATCTCTGGGGAAATAAGGTATTTTAGAGATGCAATTTAAGGTCCCAGTCCTTTAAACATTATCCCATCTGCTGCATTGTGTGTTATTAGTCTCACTGAAATCTGAAGAAATATTCACATGAGCAAATTTGGAGAGATATGGTTAATGTTTGCAGGATGAGGACACAAATGCATCATGTGTTTGGGTGCAAAAGAAATTAGATGCTGCATTTGTAGTCAGCAAAACCCAAGAGTTGCACTCAATGATCCTTGTGGGTCCCTTCCAAACCGGAATATTCAGTGATATCTGTGAAAACATGACTGCAAGTGGAAAGCAGGGAAGTTCATAAAAGGTATCAAACTATGGCAACTATCAACTATCAACTATCAACCCTCTTGGCAGGTTGTCAAGGAAGAAGAAGCTCTGAGCTTTGAATCAGTCCAAAATTTCAAAGTGAAAATCAGCTGCAATTAATGTTTCCAGAGCCGCCTTCCAAAGCCCAAAATTACGTTAAAATGCATCTTTGCCTGGTTTAAATCTCGGGGGATAAATGACACATCGCAGGGTTGACACATGAGATAGACATGGTGTCACCCGTCATAAGCTCATTAACAAATTAATCAAAGCCCAGACTGATCACTGTGCACTTGCAGTTAATCACCTCCCCACTCACCCTGAGGAAGGGCCTGATTTCCCTCACAAGCCCAACTTCACATCCACTCCCCCAACTCTGCTCTGATCTTGGGTTCCCTGTAAAGTGTTTGACATCAGAAATAATGAGACGCCCTTTCAAGAGTCCTTCCTTTTCATACTCTGAATGTTAATTTGAGCCCCATCACTCATTAAACAGGACGGTGTCGTATCTTCCATCCTCACTATCTTGGGAGTCATTACACAGAGCCTTAGATCAAAACCTTGATGAATACAAGGCGTGGGAGGATCTTGCAGGACCAAGAGATAAATAGACACGGCCCCAAATCCCTGATCCCAGCCACCCTCAAATGCTGGAGAATGTTAAAGCTGGGTCCACAGCTGGATGTGCAGCTGCTTTTAGATACTCTGCAGAAATGAAGTTGGCAATCTCATAAGCAACAGCCTTTTTGGAGAGATCTGGCTTTATATTTTCTTGCTCCAGTGGGAAACACTGCAGAGAGAGAGAATCTCATTGTCACTCCTGCTCCTGGTGTCAACTAAAACCGCAACATCCAGAGAAACAGGGACATACCAAAGATGTTCAGTCTTTCTCCAGCTGATCCCCAGGGTTTGCCCACATTGCACTGCAGTTGGGTGGAAGGGGTTTGTCCAACCAGCTGACCCAATAAACTACACTTTCACACTAATTAGATTTTCATTATCAGGATGTCAAGAAACGCAGCACATTGCACAATTTATTCCTTGTGTGTGGGACAGCTTTCACTGGATGAACGATGGCAAGCCAGCTGTGAAGGAGGCCATCCTGCCTTCTGCTGGAGAAGTTACTGCTCCTCCTGAGCCATTCCTGGGTGTTTTGAAAAATTGAGAGTGTTTTCATTTCTCAGGCGTTTCAAAATTCAGCCTATATTTATGAAATATGCAGGGATGATGTTTCCCTGCAAGTGACAACTGAAAATTAAGGCTGACATTAATCTCTGATGCTTTAGGGCTGGTCAGTGGGGGGAGGATTTTCCCTTAAACAGGACAAGATTTGTGGGTTTGTTCAGGAACCGAGACAACAACAAGGGAAAGGCTCAGAAATTTTCCTGAACAACATATTTGCTGTTTCATCTTTTTCTTTGCAGCCCTTGAACTCAGGTGATCCCCAGTTTCACCATCTTAGCACTGTCTGAATTACTGCTCTGTTTAATTTTACATTGGGCCAAATTCACTCCACGTGGACTTGGCTGAAATGCCTCTGGAGGGAATGCTGCTTTTCCTGGTGGATTTGCCCTTGCTCAGTGACAAACAATAAGAGGAAAGGATGCTGTTAGGGCTGTGCTTATGCCAAAAAGTGTGTCCTCCCCTGGAGCAGCTGCTCTCCGTGGGTGTGTGGCAGCTATTGGGTATCTTCACACGATGCTGGAACCATCTGGAAGGCACATGGGCCTGCCCAGAGGTGTGAGAAGGTTTGGGATCCCCACAGGGTCTCACTGTGGCTGAACCAAAGCCTCTTCCACCCACCGAGGCCTCACTCCTCTCTGGGCCCAGTTCTGCATCCTCAAGACACAGCAGGGGCTGTGGGAAGGCTTAGCAGCAAAGCACCTAAAAATAGGTGTTTTGATCTGCTTCACTTCCAGCTACAGCCAGTGAAAGAGCTGCTGGGTTGAACTGCTTTTCTTTCCCAAACTGCAAGCTAACAGCTCAAGTTCCCAGCCACTACAGCTGCACAGCAACCTTTCTCAGAGATACCTCAGACATGGGCTTCCAGTCTGTAGTGAGTATTTCTAACAAGGTCTGTCCAGTTCAGAACGGGGTCTAAATACAATTAAGCCAAAGCCCAGGAGCACTAGGATGAGCCTTTGCTTGATGACTACATGAAACACTAAACTGAATGTGGAAAGGAAGAACAGGCATTTGGACAGAGCCTCTGGAGGAGGTACTGGGCTGGCTGTCACTCTGCCGGTGACACACAGTGCAGATTTAATTACCAGTTCTCCCAGCAAATGGCTGTTGCTGGTGACACTGGGGCTGACAGGAGCTCCTGCTCCCAAAAATTCCCCTTTCTGTGCACACAAACTCTGCCTCTGCCAGGGTAGAAGCACTGCCCATCAGGAGCACTGAGGGGAGGTGTTTTGAAATTCTAGGTCAGGCTCAAGGCAAAGTACTTGTTAGTTTTAAGGAGGGCCCCCAGCTCTTCAAACAGGACTCTTGCTGCTGCTGACACTACCTGTCCCCAAAGGGTTACACTACCCTCAGTGTATTTTTAACTCAGAGAGAGGAGAAAAACCTTCCTTGGCAGCAATTTACCCAGATTCATCCTTTGTGCTTCATGCCCAGAGCCATCACTGGTCCCAAATTAGGTCTCAGCAGGTCCCCCTTGTCCAAGCACAGCCCGTAACTGCAGAGCACACTGGAAGCCACGAGATGCTCAGATCAAACCCTGGCAGGACATAAAAGCTAACCTGTCCTGCAATTAGGGAAAGGCAGCTTGGAATGAGCTGCAATTGAGGGCAGCACTGCCCTCGAGGACTCCTGCCCCCGTGGGCACAGCCCCTGCCCCTCCGGCAGTGCCCGCACTCTGTGGGACAACAACCACAGTGCTGTTTTTATGGGATCATAAAATAGTTGCACTCGGTTTGTTACGGCATTTTGCAACTCCATTTTTACGAACCTAAAATAGCAGCTTGCAGTTACTGCTTGGGATAAATTGCTACCATATTTGCCAATCACTTTAATACGCACCGTCAAAACAGCTGCTGCTAAATACAAGGAAATTATATTTTACTCTCCTCTAAGGTTAGTTAGGAGGCCTAAGGCCATCATTTCATCTAGTCTTTGCAAAGCATGTCCACTGAGTTAGAAAATGGGAGCTTATTTTATGCAAGGGTGGGGAGGGAAGTGATGTTCTGTAATTGATGTCAGTATTTAAACTGGTTTTATTAAAGCAACATAGTTATGCTAATTCCCAGTGCTCCAGTATCAAAACTACCTCAAAATACGAAGTCTGCCTCAAAAATCACAGTATTTTTACCTAAACTAAATTTGAGATTTCTTACTCAAATCCACCCCCCAAAATCCAAGCTTTTTTTCTAGCCAGGGTTTCACATATTGGTAACAACTACTGCTGCACTAATAACAACGTGGAGTGAAACCTTCACATGTTCCCCTGAATAGTAGATGGGATTTGACTAAATAGCTGAAAAAATGTATGTTCTGAGTGTATGTACGTACATTTTGATGGTCTTTCATTTCCTTTTTAGTCAAACACTGCTTTAGAAAACAGCAATTAGGACTCGCTAGGATGACTTTGAGTCAAGTCCCTGAACTGGACATTTCCAACTCCTGCATTTCCACAGCTCAGTGGCACAGCAGGGGCTGCTCTGTCTCGTTGGCCTGGGCTGTTTCTCCCGTTTTCCTTCCCATTTGCTGTTCTTTCCGTCTCCCTCACCAGCGCTGGCAGTGACTTCCCTTTGCCCTGGCAGGGGAGCAGTGGGTGCCCCGAGGAACTCGCTGTTGATTTTGGGAGCAGTGCTTGTCCTCCTGGCCCGTGTCTGTCGGAACAGAGCCGTGCAGGCTGGGATTTTCTGCCAGGAAAAGGGTGTTATTACCCAGTGGCAGCAAATGCCAAGCAGCAACTCTCAGCCCTCCCTGAGCCTCCAGCTTCCTTTGCTTCAAGCCAAACAGGGATTGAGAGGGGACCTACACTGGTGATGGGTTGGCTGGACCTTTTCTGTCAGATTTAAGCACCAGTGTCAGTATTTTAAGCCTGTTGACTGCAGTCAGAGAAGCCTTCAAACATCTCACAGCTGTGACATTCCCTAATTTCCGTGTGTTTTGCCCTGCCTATGCCCACAAGCACCTCAGCCCTGGTCTGCATGGCCAGGGACACCCTTGTCCTTGGCACCCCTGGCACACAGGATCAGCACAGAGCTCCTCTCCACTACCAGAATGGGAAACCTGACCTGTTCCCACCATAAACCCTGCAGTGAGCAAGACCAAATCCTCACCACACTCCAAGACCTCCAAGCTTGTACATTTACAAGGAGCATCCAGAGCTCCAAGCATTAAAACCCACAAACACACCTGCTGGAAGGGACACAGGTCCCCTTGCCTTCTGGACTAAGCAGTTATCTACCAGGCAAGATCAAGGGATCCTTTCTCAGGGGTCAGGGGATCTGTGATTGCGTAGCTGGAGTTTATTTTCCTGGGCCAGTTGTCAGCACACACAGCCCAGGCTGCTTGGTGGAGTTTTTAAATTAACATAAGCCATTTATCAGAGCTAAAAACAACATTTAAATAAAAAACCCCACCAACCTCTCCCAACAACTCAAATGCTGGACTCCAGCTCTATTTAAGCAATAACCATTTTAAGCGAGGTGCAGCTTCCCCTATTCCAGGTACACACTCCTGTCCCTCCCTGCATGGTGAGTGAGATGGGATCAGCTGCAGCTGAGGAAAACCCTGGGAAAGGATAGTTCATCCTGAGCTGGACCAGATCACCTGGGAGATGGACTGAACTGCTCTCCAGACCTCATTGATAGGTCCAGGTAATTCCACCACCTTCACTGCTGTCCTGGGTTGCCACCAGCATGACCAAGGTCTGAGCTGTGCTTCCATCACTGACAGGGTTTGGAGAAGGTGGCACAACATGTCTCCAAGTTTTCCAAAACTCACATGGATTGACAGTGCCTCATGATGGTTTGGTGTGGAGCTAATGCCAGGAGAGCTCTGTCCCCACAGCTTCACCACCCCTGATGAGGAAACCAGGGCTGCCAGGAACATGAAAAGGCCAGTTCCCCCCAGGTCATGAGCTGCTCTCCATCTGAACCTATAGGTGATGGGATTGGTTGAGCAGGACAGTATTAAATTATTATTCTTATTAAATGTTGGCGGAAGCTTGCAAAAATCTGACCTGCAAAAATTCCAGACACTTTGTAAAGGGCAAAGAAACCCCATTACTGGTGAAACGAGGAGCTTAAAAAAAAACCTAACCTAAAAGAAAAATTAAGTTCTCAAATTGCTCAAATTACAGGCCACTCCTGATCTCAGTTGCACTGGTACAAATCCAGTTCAATTCCACTAATGCAAATTGACTTATGGCTTATTTACTCCAAATAACTGAGATGTCTATTTGACCTATATGTGGAATGTTTAAAACAAGGAATGACATCTGAATGCAAAACATTTTGGTAAACCACAACTACCTTTCCTTAGTTGCTACTACATACAGAACAGTATTTGTCCTAGAGAGGAACATAGAAACACAGAGGGGATGGAGATCCAGATTCTGACCTAGTTTGGGTCACTTCTCTGCTGTCTGAGCTGTATCACATTGTGCAACATCTCATTTCAACTTCTCCATTTTATCCTACTGTTTACACCACAGTGTCCTTGGGGTCCTGGTACGTGATGGCCTTTGTACCCCCCTTGACAGGATGCTGTCACCCTCCAACAGAGCCAGGGACTCAGAAATGGGGCACAGTTGTGGATCTGCCTGCAGCCATGCCCTGAAATTGCTGCCATGAGCACCTCAAAAGGGTTTGGCTTGGGCAAAAACTCTCTCAGATGTAGAGACCTGTCGTATCAGTGGAGACACTCCCCCTGCACGAGTGACTGCACCAGTGCACAAGGGGTGTGGCACCATCACAGCACCTTCAGGCCAAGTTCCCCTCACCTAGAAACAACTTAGCTCCCAGACAGTCCTGTGACATGCAGTCCTTCTGCACAGCAGCACGTTTCATCCTCCAGCAGGACTTCAGAAACAGGTGGGGGAAAGAAGAGATCATTTCAGTCACCAGAGGCAGAGGGACTACGAGCCTGTTGGCAGGGTGTGGATTGATGCTGCCTCTTCACAGAGGGATCTCCTCAGAGGTGCTGTCTGCAGTGTCTAGTGGAGCTTCTCCATCTGTTTATTATTATTTTTTTAAAGGATTCAGAGGTCTGACAAGCCTTGTGCATCACAGCTTCCTTGCTCCCACACTGCAGCACATGTGCATGTGCATCATACACAGATGTATGGACTCACTGCTGCTTCAAACCCCCTGCATTCCACCCCATCACACGCCAAAATTTCAACCCTTGGAATAAAACCCTGGCCTGCCTGAGGCAAAGCTCCTGCCACAGCACCAGAGCTGGGGAATGAAAAAAGAGTTCACTCAGAATGATCTAGTGCATATGAATAACACAACTCTCCCATCACCAGTGAAGGGAAAAGCAGCCTCCAGTGAGGACCCAGGGCTTTGGGGAGCAGACTGCCTGTTTAGGGACTTAAAAACACATTTCTTTTCCAGAAAAGCCAATAGCTCCAGTTCTCCACTGTCTCATCACTGACTTCAGCAGACACCTGCTTTACTTTTTCAGAGGAAACGATGCATCAAGGACCACCACAGTGATCCCACAACTGGTTACTGAAGACACTTCCCCCAGGAGCTATTTCCATGCTCGCCAAGGGCTTTTTGGCTTAGTCACCCTTGGCAAAGGTGACCTTCTATAAAATACTGAGGAACAGCCAGGATGCTTCACCCTTGGTGTTCTCCTGCCTTCCCATCCTCCACAATGAGGGGTGATTGGAGCCATCCCCGGGGAGATGGGTGTCTTTGAAGGGGAGTGACAAGCGAGTCCCTGCGCAGGACGTGGCCATGATTGGCATTTCCAAAGGTGGAGGAGTGTGCTGTGGCTGCTCCCAGTGGCGTCTGGCAGGGCTGGTGACAAGCTGCTTGTCATGTCATTCGGAGATGAGAGGCTGCGACGTCAAAAGGGACCCTCTGAACACCGACACCACGACACAAAAGCAGCAGTTCAAAGATCCCATCCTCCCTCCTAGGGAGACAGCCTGGCTGGTTATGACACTAATTTATTGTCAGATATATTTCTTTTTTTTTTTAAATTACTGTCGAAGGCATTTGTGTTTGGATCCCTTTGGCTGGATTGATACTGGCATTACATCCTACCCAGGCAGTAATAAGGGATACCAAAAAAAGAATCCTGTAATGTAAAGTTTGGGCCTTATGACTTATTTACTCTCCTGGCAACAGACCAGATTAATTCAGGGGATAATTTCATGGGTTTCTGAATTTCATCAAGCAGGGAGGTTGACTGTATAAAACACTTGACAGGTATCAGTGGAGGGGTGATCCTAGGTCAGCCCTAACCTTCAATAGAGACACTCCCTGAGGCTCTTCCCAACACATTCCTCTACCCCAGCCCAGTCTGCAGAGGGATTTTGTGTCGTCTTTGATGTTTTGCTCTGAAATCATGGTGCTGCAGGAACTTTACTTTGCCATGCACCCATTTACCTACAGGAACAGGATGAGCTGAAAGACCAGTAAGGAATTACAGTGGTGGTCTTTTAGGTGTCTCTCTGAAATGGGGGTGATTTGGTGTCTTGTGAAAATAGGTTTGTGATCTCAAACCACTTTTCTATTGAATCACTACCTACACTTCTGGCAGCACCTCTGGGGATCTCAGAGGAAAGTCAAGTAGCATCTCAACTGCTGGTCTCAAATGCATTTCCAAAGTCAGGCAGAAGATGCATTGGTGGGGTGAAACACTCCTGCTGGGTTGGACAAGCAGCTGGCCCAGCCCAAGCTTTGGTGACTCCTCAGCTCCCAGCTCAGAGCAGACGAATGGTTGTTTGCCTGGACTGTGTCTATTCAATTTCTAAAGAGTTAATGGAGCCTCTTGGCTGAAAATTCAGTATGATGTTACTGTTTATCCATATTATGGGCTTGTGTTTAAACATCGTAATGATGCTGGTAATATGTTTCCAGCTGCTCACCACCCTCTGTAGCCAGTTATTAAAAATCAGCTTGCATAAACACGGCATTTCTCTTGCACAGCTCATCCATTTTGCCCTCATGCTCATGCTAAGAGGTCACCAAGCTCTGTTTGTCACATCCTTGTCTGTTCCTGCGGGAATCACTTCCCTACCATCAGCAGATGGTTATGTCCTGAGGCTGTGGCCAGGTGGTGGAGAGGGAGACAGTACAGAAGAAGGCAGTAGACTCCAAAGAATTCCTTGTGTAGGTACATTTCTTCTGTATTGCTTAAAGAGACATTTTCTCCTCTGTTCTGAGCATTGATCTCCAGTTTGGTGATGGGTTTCAACAGTTGGGCTGCTGCCTCCTGAACGTCTCTGTAAGTCCATTGGGTGAATGAAGAAGAGAGGAAGATTAATTAAAGTGATCTGAATGGTTGGTCTTTCTATTGGAAATGATTGTCTGTAGAGCAGTATAGCAATATATCATTAATTTGGAAAGGTCAGTTATGAAGAAATATTGATTTCAGAAGTTTGGTTTGATTACATCGCTGTAAAGTGTGACATTAAAATCCCAGCTGTTTGTGTCTCTGCTCTGAGATCAATGGAAAACACGAGCTTGGATTTACTTCTCATATTCTGTTTCTTCAAAGTAAAAGACAAAAAAAAAGAAGAAAGTATTTCCAATGGCATTAACTACCCAGAATAAATTGTTACTTGACTGGGGTTGACGGTTGGTTTCTATTAAAAGGATACTGTCAAAATGCTTACACCCAACATTTATAATCAAATTGAAGGAATTTCCTGAGGACTGTAAGGAAAATGTTTTGCACCAGGATCCTCTCCTGGTGTCCATCAGCATCAGTTGGGCTGTGACCACCAGGACAAAGCCACCTGTGACACCTCTGAGACTGGGACAGTTTAAAGATGTGGGTAAGGCTTCCAATCTTTTACTTATAAATATTTCAGGGAAGCATTCACAGACATTTCTCACTCTTTATAGGCAGTATCACAGTGCTATGATAGCTTATGATAGTTAAGCCCATTTCTAAACAAAGGCCCAGTGAAAGAGCATTATTCATTAACTGCTCAGCATCAAACTTCTGCTGGGAGAAGGGTTGAGCTCATCACAATCCTCTCCTCTTTTCCAAAGCAGATGCAAAGCACACTTCAGCTCTCACACAGAGGAACATGGATTTCCAAACCCCCTCACAGAAGGGATCCTTTCCCTGGCATCATACCAGGAGAGTGAGCCAGGAAAGCCCAGATCAAGAGTTGGAGACTCTCTCCCACAAAACACAACCACCCAACGGTGCTTGCTGGGCACCAGGAGGTGTTTGGAGGAACCCACTCCTTGCCTCACTCTTCATTTTGGCTGGAGTGGGTTTGGGCTGTGAGAGACAGTTCCTGTGGTCTTTCAGGGATGTTTTCCATGGCACGTGGTGTCACAATGTTGAGGGTATGAGGGATGCAGAGAGTGAGGAATCCCTGTGTGCAGGTTTGGTATTGGTTCAGCTATTGCTGGCACTTGAATTTCACCTGCAAAGTCCAGAGTAAGGCTTGAATTGGGAAGGCAAAGGGGCTGAGACCTCATGCACCTCTCATTTGATTCAGCAAAACCAGACAGACTGTTTTACTGTGCTGTGACAGGCAGAAAGCTCAGTGCTGGGAAGTATTTTGCAGGCAAAGGGTCAGTTGTGACAGGACAAGGGGTAATGGCTTTAAACTAAAAGGGGTCAATTTAGATCAGATATAAGGAAGAATATTTTTACCATGAGGGTGGTAAAACAGTGGAGCAAGCTGTCCAGAGAAGCTGTGGCTGTCCCATCCCTGGAAGTGCTCAAGGCCAGAGTGGATGGGCTTGGAGCAACCTGGGATAGTGGAAGATGTCCCTGCCCATGGCAGAGATTTGGAATGAGAGAACCTTTAAGGTCCCTTCCACTCCAAACTCTTCTTTAATTTTATGAAGGGCAAGGCAGAACCAGGGGTATGTGACCAGTGGTGAGAACTGCACTCCTTGAAAAGCTGGGGATGGAACCCTGAGCAGACAAAACCCACCCCTAGTACAGTCCTGCTGAAAACTCTGGAGCTGATATCCCCAAGTTACTGCTGAGTGTTTAATTGTGGTTGTTTCACAGGGTGAATGCATTTTCTTACTGTTTATTATTCTGCTTTTGCCATGTAACCTGCTTCACTAAAAGCTTTAAATGAAACAACTGCCATTAAAAAACCATCAAACAGGATTTTATAGTTCTCCCCTTTGCTGCGAGGACCTAACAACTTATAAAAATTTATTTTGCGCTGTGCTCAGTTCCATTAAAAGGCTACTGGGGTTTATTTTTAGGTTTTATCTCAGCGCTGAGTTACCTAGCTTGTAACAGTCAAGGTTTTGTTTTGTCACCTCAAGGCCTAATCATAGTGGGATTTGCTGACATTAAGAGTCAGCAAATATATCTACAGGCATCAGCTATGTAGAAATTCTTTCAACTGACACGAGGTACACAAAGGGAAAGAGGATTGCATGCTTCTTCTGCTGCAAACGCTGGGAAAGGAGTAATTATCTCACATCAACATCCTAATTCCCAGCACTTTGATCAGAACGCTTTGAATTGTAAATATTGCAAAAAAAGTGTCATCTATCAGTTCTCATGAAAGGGATCCCTGCCCACTGAATGCCATGTGCTAAAGCAGAGAGGTCTGAAGTCATCCCCTGACTGGCCCCAGAGGCTTTGAATGCTCCTTCAAAGCCAAAGCTGTTGTCAACAGGAGCCCAGATCACAGGGGTGAGGCACAGGGGCTGCTGCTGCTGGGGAGTGTGAGTGCAGCCTGAGCCCAGCTCTTGCCAGCAAAGCACATGCTCAGCCTTTAAAGACGTCCACAAAAGCGAGTGGAGGTGTCAGCAGCAAGGGGAGCCATAGGCAGCCTGGCTCCAGGCCAGCTGGAGGGGGAACAGCGAGGCAGAGGTGCCACTGCAGGGCACTCAATGAAGCTGGGCATCTCCAGGCCCCAGAGGCCTTGTACACAAGCTGGTCACACAAGGAAAGGTCACACAATGAAGGCAAAACAAATCAAATCCCTAGTGCTTTTCTGCACGAATATGTGTTTTATACAAGTCTTCGTTTCTGTGGTGAAAGAACCACCAGAGGATGTGCAGGTCCAGGTTACCCACCCCACACAGTGCTGATGCCAGGGCACATTGCTGGGAAAACTTGTGTGGTGGTGACTGAGAAGTGGAGACTTTAGGGAAGGACAGAGTTTCTACACTGGCTGGGGCAGAACAAGACTGTACTGCTCACATATGAACACTCAAGGACTCCTCACTGACATCAGGGTGTCACAACAGGCAGGGAAGGGATGGACCCTGTCAGTGCAGTACCAGAGAAAAGGCTGGGGACAGATGCCAGGGTTTAGGCAGAGGGCTTTTGTGGGAGAGTGTTTCTGAAGCAGCACTACAGACACACCCTCTGTTCTGCTCTTGCTGAGCATCCACCACCAAGCCCTGCAGGAGACTCTGGTCTGACCCAGGATGGCAGAATCGCCTCTCCTGGACCACAGCCACAGCCAGCAATGGTGCTCCTAAACACAAAACCTCAACAGCACCAAGAGCAGGACTTTGTCTTCAGTTTTATCTGTTAAAATGTGTTACTTTAAAAGTTTTCCTATATTTTTCTGAGCTCACACGTGGCCAGGATGATATACAACACCGACACCATGGCAGCCTTACTCAGATGTTTACTTAATGTATGAATTATGGAAACAGCTAAGGTTTGAAATCATCTTCTCCTGCACACTCACCTGCCCCCATGGCATCCCCAGGCCCCCACAGCCACAGCCTAACCCAGGGCTCTGCAGTGTTGCTCCTTTAGCTGGGAATGAGGAGCATCAACACTGCAGCAGTGGGATCAACTCACCACCTCCCCAGGTAGAAAGGCTTGTGCATTGAGCCTTTTTTCTGTGGAGTTGTGTTAATTAAAAAGATTAAAGCCACACGTTAAAACATCAGCTGACAGGCATGGCTCCCATCCCCCCTGCTCCTTTGACATGATCATGAAGTGTTAACAGCAGACATCAGTCCTAGAAGACTGTAAAAATTATCATCTCAGAGCTATTAATACAGCACAGTGGTTGGGGGGGCTCTTTAAAGAGCATATAGCATTAAACCTCTAGCTAGATATTAAGGGGATTTCTTAACCTCTAAAATTATAGTTATGTGCAAAAGAGGGGAGAAAGGAGGGGGGCTTAATTAAAAATCCATACTTAGCTGGCGCAACACTGTACTTAAGGGCTCTAGAAGAAGCCATTTAAACAGGTAAAATACTGCCCCAAATGCAGAGATGTCTCCTGGATAAAGAGGCCCTTTGTATCTTTGATGTCCTGTAAGTGCCATTCTCTTTAATTTTCTCTTTCCTAACAGCCATAAAGGATATTTTAAATGCATGAGGGACACTCAAACCACAGAGGCTATGGCACAGGTGCCCAGTATAGTGAAATATTCCTGGAATGGACTTCAACAAGGGCAGTGGCCATGCAAAAGTCAAAGGAACCTGTAGAGATCCTGGAGGGGATGAATTCCTAAAGAGCTTTTTTTTCCTGCTGTCAGTAGGACACCGCCAGGGAGACCACAGACAAGGATCCTCATTTCCTAAAGGCTCTGCAAAAGGCTGGTCTGTGAGAAAAGGCACTCCCTGTCCCAAACAGGCACGGTGGGAAGGCATGCATGGTGTAGGGAAGCCCATCCCACATAGCTGCAGATCTCCAGGGGCAGTGCAGGGTCTGCTGACAGCAGAGCAGCATCAGATGGGGAAAAATGGTCATTTTGAGCTGTTTTAGAAGTTACTTTTCTCAAGTGCTGTCCCCAAGTGTAACACACTCTCTCTCCACTGCCTCAGCCAAAAAGGCAAAAGCAACAAACCCACCAAAGCTTGATTTAAGTGTTTAATTAAGAGTTTGAGCAAATGCGATTTTCTTGTTACTGCAGCAGGCAGGGCATGCACTAATCAGAGCTCCCAGCTCAGAGCTGAGCTGGAATCCCTGTCCTGCTCCAGAAGCCCTGCCAGCACAGAGCTGTTAGGTGGGCCATGCATTTCCCTACACCCTTTGCTGACATAACAGCACTGGCAATCTAGGCCAGGCTTATCTGTAAGGTTCAGTGCCAGCTGAATATATTTAAACACATGAAAACACAGTGGCACCAGTGCCCACCCGACTTGCAGATTCCCAAGATATGGCAGCAGAAGCTGTAAGGCCAAATATAGCTCCTCAGCCAGACTTGGATACAGCAGTTTATGTTAAGAGAAGGTCTCATGCCTCCTACTCTGCTGGAGGTGGCAGTGTCTGTGTGACCCAGCTTACAAAGGAATTCCACTCATTCACTTATTCTTTGGAAGTGGGTATAACCAGCCCATAAATTATGCATAGTTTGTAAAATGGTTTGGTTTGAACCATGAGGGAACACATTCAGATGGAAGCCGATGACTTCACCAACTTCAAAAGAAGGGACTAATTGCAAGAAACAATAAACAACGTGGTTCACACCAGACTGCCCAGGCCAGGGCAGGATGGGAATCCCCAAATCCAGAAGTGCTTTCTGAGACAGAGGCTGCCTTCATCCCACTAAGATACTGAGCAAAGCTGGTAAACTTTGCTGTTGAGATTTTTCTAGTCCAACGAAAATCAGGTCAAGGCCTCATTTATATGGGGTTTCTTCATGTAGACAGAAGTCTGCATTAATATTGCATGTGTGCACAACCCTGAGCCCAGAGGGTGGGCAACAGCCACGAGGAAGGGGGTGGTTACAGTCAGACCTGTACTAGCACAGCATCAAGAGGTCATTAACTGGTGGTGCTCAAGAGAAGACACGGGTACAGCTGTAAGAGCATGTGCTCACATCACTTTCCAAATGCACTTCAGTACAAGAGGAGGCAGGGTGGGCTCTCCATCACCCTCTGCCACCAGTCATTTATGTGGGTGCAAGCAAATCTGGTCAGAAGACACCCACCTTGCCTTGGGTGAGGGTATGAGGGGTGTTTTGAAGGGTTTCTGCTGGTAACATTGAACATTGTTTATGTGAGTCCACATAAACAGAGAAACAGCTCTCCGTGGGAAGTGCCTGATTGTAGAAGCAAAAGCTGAGAGCAGGAATTAGGCTTCTGGGGCACAAGGGGAATCATGAAACCTGTGTCCCACTCCTGCCCTTTTTATTACCTTTCAGAAGGATCTCGAGCAGATGCTTTAACCTCTGTATCCCATAAACTGGGGTAATAACAATGTGGTCGTAGCCTGGAGGTGCCCAGAGACTGTGAGGGTGAAAGGCTTGGGAGCTGGGGAGAGCTTTTCTCATTACCTCCACCTCAACAACATATCATAAAGCAGTCATTTAACTCATTCTTCAGGGACTGCCTCTGGCATCGCTTTCCTTGCAAGTCATTGCCTCTGCCCCTCCTGCACAGATCCCACCAAGGGCTACCAGCGGGCACCTTTGCAAGGTGCTGTCACACCCTGCTGGAGCTGACAGCTCTGCAAGGCATAGCCAGGCCATGTAAGTAATATGAGGAACAGCAGGGGAAATGCCACCAGACAAAATACTGCATATGTCACGGTATTAGAAATCCGAGCGGAAAAAAAAGTCCTCGTGGTTTAATAAAGGTCAGACAGAAGTTATGTTTGTGTTTTTCAGCATGATTGGATTATAAATATAGTCAGCAGAGGCTTAGGACACGGGGAGCTGGAGATTGTGTTGGGATGTGTCACTGGTGACACGGGCAGGTGATGCCTCCATAAACCCAGCTCTGCTCGCCCAGCCGCGGTGGAGGAGCGGTGGGAGCAGGCGGGGGATAAAAGACAGGAGCTTGCAGGGGAGCCAAGGGGCACACAAAGCAATTACAAAGTTATATGTGTTTGTCTCTATCTCCTGTTTTACTCCAATAGCTGAACAAAGTTAGATTCTATCACCAAGCTGCACCCACGGCAGAAATGGGGGAAGAGCTGCCAACTCAAGCAATTTCATGAGGTCACGATGCAGCCAATACATCTTTGATGTGCACGGGATACATCTGCTCCCTGCAGCCCACTAACCTGCTTTTTTTCTGTTCAACAACTCTGGAAAAGATTTTCAAAAGTATTTAGAGGATTTATGGCCACACGCTCCTCCAAAATGAGCTCCCTGCCCACGGATGTGGGGCAGGTTGTTGTGTTCTGAGGAAGGTGTTGGCACCTTGTGGAGTTTGTGCTCATCAGTCATCAGGATTTATGCTCCTAAAGCTCTTGGGTGCATATAAATCCTCTCCAGGATAAGCCCTGATCTTCTGGTCAGACCCATGTTGAAGAATCAGGCAGAGTCTCAGACGCCAGTAGGACTTTCCAACACATGGATGATCTTCCATTAGCTCAGAATTGGTGTTGAGGAGGGGATTCATTTAAGAGCAATTCAAGCTGTTTACAGTTCCTTTCAAACTTGTAATATCAGGGGATAGTGTATAAGTGACTTCTAAGGAATATTTGACTTATTAGCAGCAAAAGTATTAGTAACCTTATCAGGAATGATCTCTTTCTTGTTTTCAATTTACCACCCACCACCACTGCCCCTTTTCCCAGGAAGATGCTTCAGGTCTGAGAAGGATGATTGACCCCAAGAGGTGGAGAGATTAGCTGGAGGGGTGGGCAGTGGATGTAAAGAGATGAAAATGGTTAATAATTTTAATGTGCCACTTCTGGAGCACAGAGGTGGCTGGATCCTCTCCCTCTGCCTCTCACACACCCTCCAGCTACAGGGATGCTCAAAGCTGGGAAATGGAGACCCAAGAAGCTGCTCCCTGTGATCACCACAGTGCCCAGCAGTGCCCAGGCACAGAGCTGTGTGACAGTGCAGCAAATGGCACTGTCCCCTACCCACCTTATCCCTGTCAGCTACAGAGCAGGGAGGGCTCTTGTCTTTTCCTAGAGAAGATCTGGTACAGAAGTGTCCTTGCCACAAAGAAACCTGAATTTTCTACTATTACTCCCTAGTGGCAGCCGTACCTCTGTGGTGACTAACAATTAGGAGGCAGAAGTTCAAGGAGAAATCAGAAAAAAAAGAAAACTGACAGTGTCCCCAGTATGGGAAGAATTTTGTTCACTCACACACAACTTAAAGCTCAATTGAACAGGGAGACACATTCTTAATCCACTCTATCACTCCCAGTGAGAAATGAAATTAATTCCCATCTTGTTTTCATGATCAGAATATTCTACCAAGGGTGGAGATTGATTTTTTTTTTAATACAGTAATATAGAAGATTTCAGAATAGACTAAAATTTTGTTTCACAGTAAATCCAACTTGCAAACCAACAGCCCAATCTCAACCCAGCAGCTCAGAGACCCAAAGACACCAAACACCCAGAGACACGTGGTTGCCCATGGAGGTATCAGTAAAATCAGTGAACACGTTCAGGCACTAAATGCCCTCCTGTTTGACTTTCACTAATATTGTGTAATTATATTGCTACAAGGCAAGAATTCCCATTTGTCGGCAACTGGGAAAGTGCTTAAGGTGATGATATTGTTCTGCCTGGGTGGCCTGTGCCTGAAGGTAATCTTTCAAAAGCAGCTGCTTTAAGTGTTGGTTAAATGGTACCCAGGGATTCGTTTGACACAGGTGTCATGTTTAATCTCTTTCATGTATCGATAAAACTGGTACCATATGTGCAGGTTGGTTGGCAGCACTGAACCTCGGAGACAATCAATATTTCCATTAACAGACATCATCCTCTCTGGTCAAACCCACTGCAGGCTCCCACCCTCAGCATCCCCAGCCTGACTGCTCCCAACCTCTGCTTTCCAAGCCACACTTCCAACATTTTTTTCTGTGGAGAACACACTGCAGGCACCTCATTTTCACAGTTTGGATTTTATTTGTACATGCACTTCCTCCAAATATACATTAACACAGAGCAGGGAAGTGGTGGTGGTCAAGGTTTAAGTATCTGCTGTTTCTACAGTGTGTTTATCCAATGCTTTTCAGCAGATGCTCTTGGAGCACTTTGCAACCTGCTCTGCCATGGCAGTCACAGGAAGGTGAACAGTGGCTGAGAGAGGGAAAGTCACTGTCCCAAGTGTGCTGAGGGCAGCCTGAGTCAGCCTGGAAATCCTGACAATCCGTATATGGCAGCACCACTTACTACAAAAACCTGGGCATTTGCAGCTCTCTGGCTGCTCAGACACACACTGTGCTCAGAAATGTGAGGTGGATTTCGTTGGTTATGCCCTGCCTCTAACAGCTTTTCCCAGGATAAAACTGCTGTTTGCAGGAGGATTTTGGTGGCATTCTGTTATTTTTTTAATACAGCAGCTACAGGTATTTCTAAAACTCATTCTAACACCTGGACTTGGGAAAACAATCCCTTTCTAACTGGTTCCATGTCAGCCTGCCCCCTCACTCCTGGGGAGGGGTCTGGGAGGAGAAGTGACAGGGACAGCCCAGGGAACACAAATACACAGAATCATAGAGGTTTGAAAAGACCTCCAAGGTCATCCAGTCCAACCTGTGACCAAACACCACCTTTCCCCCAGCCCAGAGCACTGAGTGCCATGTCCAGTCATTCCTTGAATGGCCCCAGGGATGGGGACTCCAAACCTCCCTGGGCAGCCCATTCCAAAGGTTAACAACCCTTTCCAGGAAAAGATTCTTCCCGATGTCCAACCTAAACTTCCCCTGGCACAGCTTGATGCTGTGTCCTCTTGTCCTGTTGTGAAAATCATCCCCACATCTTCCACTTGGATACCAGGGGGACAATAACAAGGGTCACACCGTTTCTGATATACTTATTTAAAATTAGACTCAGCAACTCTTAAATAACCTGTTCTAGTGCAGTACTGACTGATTTACCTATGAATAAGAGCCTCTCATCAAGGAGAACAGTGTGGCCTGAATAAGCCAGGACAAAAATAGTAGGAATTCTAATGGCAGCACAAAGGCAGAGCCCATGTGAGAAGTTAGCAGAAAGTCCTTTTTTTTTTCTCAAGCTGAGACTGCTTCTCATTTAGGTGAGTAGTGAAATTTACAACTTAAAACTACACTTTACAAGGTTATTCTTCTTGGCCCCACATTTGTTTCACTTGGAGCGTGGGGCAGTCATTCCATGGCAGGGAAGCAACTGGGCAGAGGAAGAGGCGCTGCTGGACGTGTGCTTGGATGGGATTCATCTCTGGACAAGTCACCTGACAAACCCAATCCCTAACTTAGCATGAGAGACAGATTTAACACTCCCAAATGAAATGTTAATGCAGGAACAATCCCCTATAACATCCGCACCGTAAATAATTTACTTTCCTTCCAAGCGCTGAGGAAGATTAATGGACAGTTCTTGGAAAAAAAAATCAACTTAAAACATTTGCAGGCCCTGGTGTCACTGCAATAACAGGCAGCACATGTAAACACTGCAAGGACTGTATCCATTTAGGAGAGGCTGGGAGACCACACAGTGCAGGAGAGGCAGCGATGAGCAGAGCTGCCCTTTCTATTAAGGGGCCACTTGGAGTTTCCATTTGGAGCTGGGAGAGGCGGGGGATTCACTCACCGGGTTCGAGGCACCCCTTATTTGTTATGGTGAACTCTCCGAAATGAAGAGATTAAAATAAGTCCGAAGTGTTTCTCTGACAAATGTTAAATGTCACCCAGAAGATTTATAGCACTTCTGTTCCCCCTCCAAAAGCTTTTAGTTCAGTGGCGGAGGTTACCGAGGGCTTGTCCACTGGCTGCCGACTTTATAGTTTTAGCACTGGCCAGAGAGTAATCCAAAGTTTCAATAATGAGTAATAGCACTTTCAGCTCACCATCATCATTTGTCCTACATCCATTATTGCCCTAAGAGACCGATCTGGCGGATGTAAATGGTGCTGGCAGCTGGTGTGTCAGCATTTCCCACCTCCACAGCTGCTGGGCTGTGCTGGCAGCAGCTCCACTCCCCGGACCAGCCTCCCTGGGTGCTGCCCAGCACATGGGGACAGAGCCCAGGTGATGTCCTCACTGACAGCCCTGCTGTGGGAAGCTTGGAAGAGGTGGCCTTGCTTAAATATGGTGCTCTGCAAAGTGGTATTTTGGGAGGTTTCTGCTCTACTCGAGGCTGCTGTGCTGAAGGAAGGGTTGCTCTCTTTATATGAATGTTGCTGCAATGCCTCAAAATAGTCTTGTGTCTTCCTTCTCTCCTTTCTGTCCCACCTCACCTGTTGCTCCCCCTGCTCTTCTCCTCTTCTTCCAGGGGACAGAAAGGATCAGACCAGCAGGAGCTCATTCATGAGGAGTGTGCATGGGAAACGGGGCATCTGTGCTCAGGTCTGTTCCCAGGGCTGGAAGAGCTGGTGGGATGCAGACATGGGATGAGGGCTGCTGACACACAAAGATGACACCCATCACACTGGGTGGGACACAGCCCCTGCAAAGCTGCAGATCCACAGATGTCCTGAAGCCTTTGAGGGGGATTCTCCCTCCCTGTTCCCCTTAAATCCACATATACTGCAACCCTCATCACCAATCACAGCCTCCACGTTGTCCCCTCCAGAGAATAATATAACTATATTAAAAAAATATTTATCCTAATTTTCTTTCCCAGTTCACATTTTAAGGTGACTGCAGCTGTTGAAAATAACATCCAACAGCCCATGGTACAAGAACACCCCAGGTCACACAGCAGCAGTGCTCCAGCTGCCTGCAGGGCTCCTGCCAGAGGGACAGCAGGGACACAAAAACAGGGTTATTTGAGGTGCACCAGGTGTTTCTAGGTGCAAAGGGAGTTGCCATGGCTGATTTTTGCAGTTACCCAGCTAGCTGGAATTTTGTTCATCCCTCAGTTAACGTGTCCTCACGTTCACATCATGGACTGTATGGGCTGTCCTCGTGTTTGCATTCAAAATGCTGCTTTGAGTATTCTCACATCCCCATTTTTCCTTTCCCTGCACTCCCTGAGTCAGGGTGATGTGTTCTGCAGAGCAATTAAACAGGAATTACAAGCCACCTCCAACTGGGCTGGTCTACAGGTGCAAACAGCCTCAGGTGATGGACCAGCTTTCCAAAAATCATTAGAAAAGTGAATCCCCACAGCATAAATCACCAGCCTCCCAGCTTTTGCAGGGCTGGCTGGACATTAACAGGTCAGCTCTGTTTCCTAGATGGAGAACTTAATCACCCCACCGCTAGTCTGTGTCATTACAACAGTTATGAATCTTATTCTTTACCAACCTCTTTCAAATCCAGACCCTGGATTTGACTCAGTAACCTCCTCAGTGCACAGCCCTGCCACACACTGTGGGAGGTACATTTTTTTTAACCAAGTGATAAATCAGGTGTTTGCCCCAAGTGCAACTGCAAAGCTTGACTCTCCTAAGTGTGGGTGAAGACCCTCTGCCCAGCACTGCTGACCCTGGAGTGCAGGGCCAGGACAAAAATGGTGCTTCGAAGTTCCCACAAATTTAGGAGCAGGTTGTTTATCTTCTTCCAAGCAGAACACTTCAGCATCCCTCTAGCTTTCCTCTCCAACTAGGAGAAAGAGGGAAAGTTGAGGTGCCCACACGCCCACAGAACCCCAGGAACCAGCTTAAAGTCCATATGAAGTGTATGTTGAACCTTACTGACCAGGGACAGACACACCTTTTGACTACTGAGCAAAGATATCCTTGCACAAAGTATATCATATCCCATTTGCTCTTTGAGGTCCTGAGTTAATGTGGTTGGAAGTGTGGATTTTTCCTCCTGTGAGTGATCTGGGATCACTCAGCTCTGAAGGCCAGCAGTGAACAGGACTCTGTGCTCGGAAAGAACTGCACATTTCCATGGATCTCCTAGACCACAAAGTGTCTTGAATTAGAAATTAGTCCTCAAAACTGGATATTTTGGGTAATTTTGTGTTTGTCTTCTTCTGTATTTAAACAAGAAAAGGGTATTAAGAGAAATAATAAGAGTTACACATCTCTTGCCCCAGCAAGACCTTTTCACACAATATGTTGAAGTCATCCAAGTGCTTCCCATTTTAGAATTTGTTACATTTTAAGACAACTGAGCACAGTAATAATAGTTTTTTGGCTGTGAGACTGCAGACAGCCCAGTCAGTCGTACTGGGGAGACCACCCTTCAGTGAGGGCCCACAGACCTGTGGCTGTGCACTTGTTCACATCCATCCATCTTCACTGCACAACCTAAATCCCTTGAGGACTCTTACCTGGTAAGTTATTCAGGATTTTTCTAGTGTTCTAGAAAAGCTGTCAGTTTACTGTCACTAGGATTGAAGAAATCTTAAAAAAACCTTGGGAGTATTCACAGAGAAGGGAAGACATTTCCTTCCACTGCTCTAGGGCAATGCATCCCATTAGCCTGGGATCACTGGTCTGCACAGCTCTGACTGAATCAGTCATCTGCCCATTACAGCCTCATCCTGCCCTTCAGCCCTGCAAGGCAATGCTCTCCCAGGCAGACAAGCAGGTGGAGAAAAACCAAATACCTCAGAGGGTGAACATGAACACCCCATTCATGTGAATGAGACACACACTGGGCAAGGTCAGAGCATGGGCAGCTAATCCTGCTTTGCTTTGCTTCCCTCTGACATCATTGTGTGGCTTTTTGGATGGTGTGAGGTTTGGTCAAACTCCTCTGCAGCACTCACCCCTGTTCCCAGGAGACAGCCTTGGGGCAGACCTGGGCAACCACAGCTTGCTGGGCTGAGCCATCCCCTGAAAGCCCAGCTTATGGTTCTGGGCACCACCCAACAGCCCCTAATGTTCCAGCCCCTGCAGGGGTTTCTGGTCTCAGGAATCAAACCCCCAGTGCTGCTTTCCATGGAGCAGGAGGAGAGAGTAAGAACTCGGGGGTTGTGCCTCAGGTGGGAACCTGCTCAAACTACCACGAACACCTTGGACAACAACCAAAAGGACAGGAACAGCTTTCCAGAAACACTTTCTCAGACCATTGCTACAAGGTGCTTTTAAGTGAGGCAAAAGATTTATTGTACACTCAGGTTACAAATATGGGCCAGGTTGAAGCCACAGGACTTGGAAAGAGAAACTTAACCAAAAAGGTTGAGTGATGTAAAGCAGAAGGTTTATATTTGAAAGGGGATGTGCTGGTTGTGCCAATGACTGATTGAGTCCATCTGAAGTACCTGACCATGGCTTGACTATTGAACTGGCCAGTCTTAAACACATTGCTGTCTATGGTGTGACTGGGATGCATTTGCTACAAGAGAAACCTTTGAAAGTTAATTGAGACAAATCTAATTGGAGTCTATAAAATAACTCTTAGATCCTAAAGGTTTACCAGAGGGGAGAGTCCTTTCCTGCTCCAGCAGGTTGCAGGAGAACAGATTCCTTGGAGAGTCAGTTCCCTGCTTTGCTGACAGGCACCTGCTCTGGACCTTCCGGGCAACTTCCAGCCCCAAAGGTGCCCCATGGGGAAAACATGTCACAGGAAACAGCCAAGGCATTGCAGCTTCAAACAGACCTTAACAACTCAGCCACAAATTGCTATTGGACAGTGGGCTGGATCCCCAGGCAAAGCAAACCAAAGCTTCAGTGCTTCCTGGTGACACCTTTCAATAGAGAAAGCTTTTCCCTGGGCTCCTCAGCTCTGTGCCTACAGGTACATGTGATGCTACTACAGGAAAGTCCAAACATAAAGAAAAGTTCCCACTAAAGTAAATTAAATTAGAATTAAACCACATATGAGCTGCAAAATGTGCTGGGATTGCAGGTTGCAAACCACACTGCTGAGCTGACTGTGCTGGTCCCAGTGGATCTCTTGTAAATCCACCATCTATCAATTTCTCCTGCTTGAAGAAATATAATCCCAGGGCTGGAATCAGCAAGTCTTTCCCTCCCTTCCTCCCTAGACCACCTTTTTCCACTAAGTGAGATAAATTTTTCCCAGCTGTAATAATGCCAACGACAGTAGGGTTATAGTGGGGGAAAGCTTCATCCCAGGAAGAGTTGCAGGTTAGTACATCAGTAAATCACAGAACAGAAGATAGACCTTCCCCTCCTGTATGATGCATGTTTCCTCATATCTCTTGATGAGGTTGGGAGAAAAGGTTAACAGGGAGCAGGCAGAGCTAATGATTTAGTGAGGAGACTCATTAGCTAACTAGCAGTGGAGCTGAGACAGCTCACAGCCTCAGCACTGGAGACAGTCACCAGCCTCAGTGAAATCCTCCAGTCTGGTCCTCGTCCATGGACACACCAGGGCTCGGCCACCTTACACAGTTTTGGTACAAAGTCATTGGCATGGCACCAAAACAGAGCCCACCACTTGTGAGCACCAAGGGACAGGTTCTGGTGACCAGTGAGGTGGTGGCTTTGACCCCAGCCCTGCCTGGACCTCGTGCTGCTGCAGCTTGGTGCACCTTTCATCAGCCTTACCCCAGTGGTGCAAACTAGAAAGCATTTTGTACCGATTGCCTCATCCAGGAACACTTTATCTTGCAGAAAAGCACCTTTTTCACCTAATGTTTTGTTTTCTCAAATCAAAAGTCTCCTTTTATCACTCCAGCCTGCAGTAAACAGCAGAGCCCAGTTTCCCTGCTTGCTCTGGTTTCTGGGGCAGCACATCTACCAACCTTCCCCTCCAGTCTCAGCTTTCCTCTCTCTGAGCACCAGTGTCCATCTCAATTCCCACTGCACATGATGTTTACCCTGGAACCAGCTCCCAAATCTTCCTTCACCCTTGTAGCACCAGCTGTGCTCTGTGAGCAGCACCAGGGGCTGGGTGAGGGCTGTGCCCAGTCACTTCAGTTCCCTGCAGTGGCATCTTCAGCCCTGGTCACATCTACTGAAAAGTTTTATCAGGTGGGACTGACATGGGATAATCCTTCTTCTATGCAAAATCCACACATACATTAGAAATATTGGGACATATTAAACACTCCAGCATAAATATAAAACTTTATTATAATTTACAGCCAAAATACAGCAACCAGTGGATAGGAGAAACATCCTGCTGCTTCTTCTGAGGCTTGCAGAGCATAGAGGAGAGATAACCCTGCCTGAGGACTTTTGAGAGGGCTCATTAAAGGCTGAGAGGTCTCAGCTAGGGGTGGGCAGGCACCCTCAGCTATTAAAAGCTGAGTTAGAAACCTGCTCTCCTTTTGGGGGCTCCAGCCTTAAACCTCCTGTGAGCTGTCCCAAGAGCCTGTTTGCCTGGAGAGCAGATAGCTGGGCATACATTCCTTCTACACTGTAGGAAAATCAGGAAAACTAGGGCTAGATGCTTAAATAAGATCCAGTGTAGGAAATTAAGGATTTACACCAGGACACAGCATCTCTTGAGCATTTCCCCAGCTCTGTGCTGGTGGCATGTCCTTCCCATTGCTGGGCCCTTTGCCTGCTCCAGTGCCCAGAGCAGGAAGGGAAGGTTGGGAACTCTAATTCTGTCACTCCCACTGTGTCATGCAGACCATGGCACTCCCTCCTTGAGGAGACTCCCTCACACTTCTGCACCCCCTGCCTTTGTCTGGCAATGGGGTTAAGGGAGGAGAAAACTGAGCTGGAGGGCAAGGAGGGACATGGGTGATGGAGTGATTGCCAAGTGCTTTAACAACCCTCAGTCAGGGCTAGTGCAGGTTAGCAGAGCAGTGCTGAACCAGGACCAAGCTGGCCATAAACTGAACTTAGGTGACAAAACAAGTTATTAGATCGTGTGAGGTGACTGGGGAAATGCAAGGGGAGGAAGTGGATGTTAAGTGACCAGCTCAGCACAGTGTTGGGATGTGCCCCAGGATGGAGCAAAGCATTGAGCCACACCTGCCATTGCATGTCCTCAGCTTTGTACTTCCTGGGGGTCAATAATAAACCCTTGTGACTTTGCAGCATGGTTTGTTGCAGGTTTTAGTCTGCAGCAATAGGCACCACAGTGTCCATTTAGCTGGTGTGGCTCCCCCAGATCCCTGGGTAACCCTCAGCTCCTTGCTGGCAGAGGAGGGGCAGAGCAGGATGGTGAGCTGGGACTCTTGGTGAGTGTCTCCCAACAGCAGCTGCCGTGCAGTGTGTTTCTCTTGCCCAGGTGCAGGCTGCAAGGTGGGAGGTGATAAACTCAGCACAGCCAAAACCTGAACCAACAGCCAGACCTGAGCCCCTCAACCAGGACCTCTCCATGATGGAACTCTGTGCCAGACACACATCGTGGCTCCCCCACTCCTGGCCTTCATCCACAGCCCCTGTCTGACACGGCTGTGCCACTGCCAGGTAATACCACATTTATTTCTCCTACTAGAGAATGTCATAAGGCACTTGATCCGGGATAGGCAGGAGAGAACTAACAATAGTGTTAACCTTTTCTCACAGTAAAATAACCATTTTAAATGTGCATTATTTAAAAGGGTGATATTAAAAGCCTGGCATCCCAGTGGAAGTAAATCTTCCCATAATAACTCTCCCCGCTGGACTCAGTTCCAAGGAAATGCTGCGTTTTCAGGAAAAGCTTGTCCAAAGGTTACTCTTTCTTTATGTGCCTGCCTAACTGATGGCATTTGTCCATGTCCCCTCTCCACACGGTGACATGGCTTAATGGGAGAGATCAGAATGCTCATTTTCAGAGCCCTGGGGAGCTTCCCTCATTCCTGTGATGTTCAAGGCAGTGTTGGGGTGCAGGGTGCTACTTTGGGGAGAGATGCAGTTGCACTTGTCAAGAGGTTTTACAGCTGCACACGCAAAGAGCTAATGGATATGGTGCCAGCAGATGGGGCTGAAGAATATATTCTTTAGGTCCCAGGTTTCAGAGGTGCAGGAAGAGCTCAGTGGGCTCTGGCTGTTCTGTATAAATGGTGCTTAATGGTATAACCAACAAAGTGTTTAGTTCCTTAACTTCCTGGCATGGCTGAGAGGTGCTGAGGTGTCTGGGATGCAGGCTGGGCTCCGGGTGCAGTGGTGGGGTTTGGATGAGGTGCTGGCAGTGGGTGATGCTGCAGGTTCCCTGCTGCTGAATGGGGCTGCAGCCAGCTGGGGAAGCTGGAAGACATCACCAGTTGGTCCTTGTATAAATCCACAATGATAGAATAGCCCAGCTTCTCAGAAAAGTTGCATATGCTGCTGCCTTAACCCTGGGCTCTGGATAAGCAGTAAATTGCAGGGTTTTGTTTCCAGCATTAAAAATGGGTGCTGAGGGACTATTTACAGCTAATTTCCAGTGCATCCTTCCTGTGGAAAGGGCAGAGTCCTCCCTTCTCCCCTCCCCATGTCCTGCTGCTACACAGAATATGTAACTGCCCATTAGGAAATTGTGGATGAAATATAATCTTGTCTGGACATCCTGGTTAACTCTGGGTAACCATTCCCATGTGTTAGAGAGCTGCCTCCCCTGTTATGGGATGGATCCTTATGCCTCCTGTGGTGAGTTTTGTCTTGTCTCCCCCGTGACAGAGGTTGCAGATTGCATAGTATGGTTTGATGGGATTAATCCAGTTCATGGATGCTATTTGACCACTCTGGATCATGTTCCTGTATTGGACAGAGGCTGTGCTTTTTCTCTGTAAGATAAGAGGATTTAAGGTTTCCTGGGTTTCAGAGCATCACCTTAACCAGCAAGAGCTGCAGGAGGCTGTCCTGGCTGCACTGAGCCCCTGGCACAGCTCACTTGCTGCCCTTGAAGAATCCCCATAGCACCCCCACATGTTGTGCATTCCAGGGAAAATATATTTAAAATAGATCTCATTTGAGCTCCAGAGGCATGGGCATCTGCAGCCTGTTAGGAATAAAGGCCTGTAACTCCTCAAACCTCTCATCAGATTCATGTTTCACAAGCAGATTTATAACCTTGCTGGAAAAGCTGACGAGACAAACTCCAGTCTCATTCAGTAACGTCTTACTAAATTGAAGAAGTCATAAACCACTTTAAAAAATGAAAGTTGGGACTAAAGGTTTGAGTGCAAGTGACTAACAGCTTAGAGGAGCATCACAAGGGAGACAGAGGAGCAGACTTGGGAAGGGATGGAGCTCAGTGCCTCAAAGTGATATAAGACTGAGAAATGGCACTGGAGATTAATTTATTACAAGGATAAAAGCAGATATCCAGAGACTGTGAAATAGGGAAGACTGAGTAAAAAGAAATGAGGCTGGAATTGAGGCGAGTGGTAGATCTACCTGCTGTAGGAACTGGGGAAATGATCCAGGAATTGTGTAGCAATTGTGTGGGGGGTGACAGTGGTGTCATACCCAGGGCTGAGTAACTGGGAACTGCAAACCCCAAAGGGAATTCTCTTGAGAAAGTGGATAGGACTGTCTGTGCTCCAGTCTGGGAACATGAAAAGGTGGATGGTGAGAAAGCCCTGAATCAGCCTGAAAACTCCTGAGATCAGCTGTAAAATTGAAATATGTATTTTTAGACACAATAAATTTGTGGGTTTTCATTTACTACTTGGTTTCTGAGGCGTGTAGGATGTGATTGTTTCCTGTGGGTGCTCTTAGTGCCAACCACAAGGGACAGGAACATGTAATTCCATGTTAAATAAGATAATACTCTTGTGCAATTTGGCAAATACAGCATCTGGAGTTTTAAAAGCATAAATACCAGAATATGCTGTAATTAATATCAAGAACTGGCTGTACCATTTTGATATCCGTGTGTTGTTCAGGAAACAAAAGGCAAAGCAGTTCCATGGAGAAGTTCATCAAGGGAACACTTTTGAATTGCAAAACCAAACCAGGGCTTGGTTTCCAAATATCCCAAAGTGACTGTTGAGTGTGGCTGTGACATAAGGGTCGCCCATCAGCCTTGGCTCCCCTGTGAGGGGTGTCACCAAAGGACAACCCCAGGTACTTGCTCTTGGCAGTCATGGATCCTGTGACATCTCCATCAGCGTGTGGGAACAACTGCAACTGTCCAAAAATTCACTGTCCTTGTAAGAAATGCAAACTTCCAGGCAGTGGATCCTTAACCCACCACATCCCAGGCTTTCACCTAACACTTTTTTGCCATAGGGGACACTGGTGCACTGAGGGACAGTTTTTGGAGGGCTGCTTTTGGCTGATGGCAGCACGTTTGCTCCCACGTGGAGACTGTGCCAGCAGAATTTGTCACCCTCTTCTCCCAAGCAACAAATGGTAGGACAAGTGGAAATGGCCTCAAGTTGTTCTAGGAGATGTTTAGATTGGATATTATGAGCAACTTCTTCACCTAAAGGATTGTTCAGCCCTCCACAGGCTGCCCAGGGCAAGGCTGGAGTCCCCGTCCCTGGAGGGATTTAAAAGCCACGTGGATGTGGCACTTGGGGAATGGTTGAGTGGTGGCCTTGGCAGTGCTGGGTTAATGTTTGGACTTGATGATCTTAAAGGGCTTTTCTAACCTAAACAATTCTGTGATTAAACTCAAAGAGGCTTTCTCTTTCTTGGAGGAAATGGGTGAACTTGTGGCAAATTGCAACAGGAAAAGGCAAGTCTGGTGAAAGAGCTTCTAAGAGAAATCAGGCCACTAAAAGTAAGGGAAGTTGTAGTTGTAATAATTCCTTTCTTGTGCTGTGGATTCCCCTAGAAGTGCATGTGGATACTGCAGTGCTTGCACCTCACCAAAATGCTTCCCATTCAGAAATGTAGACAGAATAGCAATGAAGCTGGGACATTCTTCTCAGCTTTTCCAATTTCCTCCTTCCCTTCTGGAGCTGTTTGGCCATTGATGCTTTCTGAGCGTCACCTTTTGGGGACCAGGGAAAAACCAAGAATTTTCCTTAAAATTGCTGCCCAGGATTCCTCTGCCTGCAGTCAGGCTCAGGAGGCAGTGGCAGCAGTCTGAAGTCTTTCACAGACCTGTGCATTCATTTTGAGGGGGAAAAAAACCCAAGTTTTCAACCTGTCTGCTACTCACAGCATGCAAAGACCTGCCCAAGAAAACCTAAGTAAATATTTCAACAGAGTCCCAGTAATCATGGAATCACAGAATTGGTTGGAAGGGACCTGGAAGACCATCCAGTTCCAACCTCCTGCCATGGGCAGGGACACATTCCCCTAGGCCAGGTTGCTCCAAACCCTGTCCAGCTTGGCTTTGAATGCTCCCAGGTTGGGTGGGGAACAGGAGCACTGGACACAAAACAGGAATAGAGCAATTTTCTGGCTTCAGAAGAGCTCAGGCCCTTCTTCCAGAGGCAAAAGCTGCTCCAGCTGTGCCATGCTGGGGTGGCAGGTAGGATGGGACACGCAGACAGCAGCACAGCCCAGTTGTGCCCCAAGGCAGGACACGTGTATGTGCCACCAAGGCTGTGTGAACGGGCACACAGGGGAGCAATGATGTTCATTTTCTCCCCAACAGCTTTGAACATTTATTCTACACTTGCAACAATGGCATAAATGATACATTTTTGGGATGAAACTTTTGATGAAATGATGTTTTTCTGAAAAAAAAATTGCATGCTTAGTCAGCTGAAATAATTCTTCCATTCAGGTCAAATTCATCAAATCATTTCCCAGCACATTCCCCTTTGCACGGGAGGCAACAAAATTTAAGGAAGTCAGAATGCTTCATTTCAACTTTTTCCAGAGTATTTTATTTCAAACTGACATTTCTGTTTGAAGTGTCATCCCCAAATAGCTTTGAGAAATGAGCCTGAAGTGCTGCAGTTCAGGTGACACCAAGTTTTGGTGTCCACAATGTGAATGTTTCTATTCTTTCCATTCAACCAGTGAACTGAAAAATTAATGAGCCACTAATTAACATAGCTCTGGTGTTGACTAATTTGTGTCCAATAAACTAGATTATGGAGGGCAGTGATGGGAAGGAGGAATCAGACCATCTGTCTCTGGGAGCGGCACCGGGAGCAGAAGGGGGAGTGGGATGGAGGCACCTGAGAGCTGGAAGGGCAGTGGAGGAGCTGGAGGATTTTGGGAGGGTGTGTGGAGATGGATTAGCTGATGCAGCTGCTTCTGACCTTGTCCCCTGCCTTTGCAGGCATGTGGTTTTCCTGCAGTACTGTAGGAAGTGGAGGTACCCACAATTAGGGATTTGAGGTTTAAAACGAGCATGGGTGGGATTTTTCTGCAAGCTCACAGGTATAGTAAGATCAGCGTGATGGGGAATTTCTTATTTGGTTGCAGAAATGCTCCTGCCTCAGGGTCTGGGACACACATGCCCTGAACATCTCACAGCCCAGCCCGGCTAAAAGCTGTTTGGCAAAAGGTCCCCCAGATTCAGAAGGGGAGGAGGTTTGGGCTGGAGAGGTCAGTGCTGAGCACACACTGAGATACTTGAGTGGTGAAGTGTCACCCTGACCCCCGACAGGTCCCTGGTTCATGTTCTGACCCTGCCTGGTCCTTACCCAGAGTGTTTGGTTGCTCATTGCAGCAATAAACCCGCACTGAATTCCTCTGCCTTTCCCCAGGATCAGATTTAGCCCCGTCCCCTGGGGGCACGGTGTGTGTGTGCCCGGACATCCCTCGGGGCTGCAATTAGGCTCTAATCACAGGGGCAGGGATGTCTGCTCGGGACCCACCACAGAGGCTGCCTCGTCCCGGACATCCCTGGGAGTGATGAATCATTCCGTGCCTGCTGTTTATTTTAGGTTCTCCCTGATGTGGCAGCATTCCTTGGGCAGAACGGCAGTTCTCTTCCCAAACCACCCCTTGTCCATCCTGCACACCGTGTAATTTTTGTGCAAGAGGCAAAATGACTCAGCCGAGTCCACGAGGAATGTCGATGTCAGTGGTGAACACCAGACTCCCAAATGTGTGTGCTGGATGCTCCCTTCCTCCTGGGGACGGGGGAATAAAAGAGTTTGCACTTTTATTTCGCTAGAGGACACTGCCAAATGCCACATCCCACTCCCGTGTGTGCCCTGGTCCTGCTGGCTGTCACCCTCACAAGCTGGCCCTGCCAGGGTTCACCAGAGTTTGTCCCTTGCAAGCAAAGATACAAACCAGGAACTTTGCAGCTTTTGGATGTGATTGTCAGGGAGTTTTGTCAGCATTTATTTGCTGTTTGGCTTGGAAGTGTTAGTGACAGCACAAGGCTGCTGCTGATTAAAGCAGCAGACAGACCTGCTTATTGCCATCAGGATGCACCAGGGCTGGTGGGACAGGGGAGTCTTCCTGGCAAAGGGTAATTAGCATGTTCCTCACAAATGAGAGCAGTGCCATGTCACTCTGAAGTACCGCTGGGAGGGGCTGCATTATTTATCATCCCAATCTTCCTTCCTATTCACATAACTCACCCCTTAAGAGCGTGGCATCTTACATTAACTGTGGGAACAGCTCCCTGTGGGATTCCTGTCTGACTCAGCAAGTTCCTGTGCTGAGGGCAGGGCTTGGATGGGCTCCAGAGCAGAGCTGGGGAGAAGGGCTTGGGGGTGTTGGTGGACAAGAAGCTTGACATGTCTTGGCAATGGGCACTCACAGCCCTAAAGCCACCTCTGTCTTGGGCTGATCCCACAGTGTGGGCAGCAGGAGAAAGGGGAAAGCTGCCCCTCTGCTCAGGGGAGACCCCCCTGCAGAGCTGCCTCCAGCCCTGGGGGCCCCAACACCAGGAGGACATGAACCTGCTGGGGAGAGTCCAGAGGAGGCCATGGAGATGCTCCAAGGGCTGGAATCCCTCTGCTCTGGAGCCAGGCTGGGAGAGCTGGGGGTGTTCACCTGGAGAAGAGAAGGATCCAGGGAGACCTTGGAGCCCCTTGCAGAGCCTAAAGGGGCTCCAGGAGAGCTGGAAAGGGACTTTGGTCAAGGGCCTGGAGTGACAGGGCAAGGGGGAATGGTTTTAAGCTGAAGGAGGGTATATTTAGATTAGATATTAGGAAGGAATTCTTGGCTGTGAAGGTGGGGAGGCCCTGGCACAGGGTGCCCAGAGAAGCTGTGGCTGCTCCATCCCTGCAAGTGTCCAAGGCCAGGTTGGATGAGGCTTGGAGCAACCTGGGATAGGGGAAGGTGTCCCTGTCCATGGCAGGGGGTGGAACTGGTTGATGTCTAAGGTCTCTTATGACCCAAACCGTTCCATGATTCCAGCACCCCATGGACACGTGCAAACCCAGCAATGGGAGTGCAATCCTTGTCCTGGTGTCAGTTCCCCTCTTACACAGCTGCAGGATCTCAGCTGTGTATTTGTAAGTGCACTTGTGAGTGCAAAAATGGGAGGAGAGGAAAGGCTGGTGCTGTGTTTTGTACCAGCTGAGCCCCCCAGAGCTGTCTTTGCTCCTGGGGAGAGGAGAAAAGCTGCAGTTTGGTCCTTGGAGGAGTGTCCTGGACAGAGGGGGCACAATGGAGGGGCACAGCAGGGTCCCATCCCTGCCAACTCTGTGTGTGATGGGTTGTCCTGGTTTCATCTTTCCAGAGAACCAGTCCAGGGAATAGATGCTTTTCTGGTGCTGGTGCTCTGCAGTGGGTGCCTTGTTGTGCTCAGAGGTGGGGTTTGGCTCCCAAAGCCACTGCCTGGGAACTTCACAATGCATGTGTTGAAGATTTAGCCTAGAAAATAAAGGCTGTTGGGAGTTTTGCAGTATTTTCCTCATTAGTTAAGACATTGCAAAGATCTGACTGAAAAAACCCCTCTTTTTTTGGCTGCAGATCTTACAAACTTGCTATTTTCAAAATATTTCCAAATGTTTGGAAGTGTCTTCAATGACTTTGCAGCTCCAGCACACTCACACCTGCAGGCACACAGATCCAGTCCCTGGTATTTAGGCTGCTGACAGGACATCCTTGCTTATTTTCCCTTTATGGCTGTATTTTTCCAATGGGATATCTCCAGGAGTTGGGAGCTCCAGCTGCATCCTGCTGGTAACTCAGCACACACAGATACAGCGTGGCCATGGCAGCTTCTCCATCACTTCTGCTCCTTGAGCCTAAATATTTTTCTTTTTTCAAGGAACTTTCAAAACTCATGTGAACTAATTAACTGATTTACAGCAGCTGCACAGGGCTCTTCCATTATTTGGCCTTTTTTGAGTTACAGGATGACATTGTTAATTAACGTTCTGGTAGTTAATGATCTGGATCAATAATAGAAAAAAAGAAGTGGCCAAAAATATAAATCATGTAATGCTAATACTGTCAGGTCAGGAAACTCTGTAGTTGGTTTTTGCTTGAAGCGTGATCTGTCTGTGCACATTGACAGGGGAGATAACAGGCACTGTGTTTGGGAAGTGGTTTTTCATATAAAAAGCATGTAATGGAAGTTTTTGTCCTTTAAACTTGAACCTCTGATAGTTTTTATTTCCACAGGCGAAATATAAAACTTTTGCTTCATCATTCACAGAAGAAAATATATAGAAATATGAGAGCTGTGGATGTGCCAGTGGAGGGCAAGGTTTTCTTTCAGGGTAAAATTTCCATGGCTTAAGTGGGCACAGAGACAAGTAACACTGAACCTGTTGGTCTCCATAGGATGGAATATGCCTTGATCATCATTGTACCACACTTGGTATCATTGGAAGGTGGAGTTAAGGTGGCCTCGAGATTTTAATTACGTATTTTCACATCTAATTCTCTTTGTACACTTAAAATAGTTTTTTTTTTGGTCTGAAGTCTTGGCTTCAGACAAAATAATATCTGGGTTTGGAACAGTTACAGCATCCTTCTGTTATGTTTAATCTGTAAACTTCTGGCCTATATTTCTGTGATGAAAACAAGGGAGGTGTGTACATGGTTTGGTTTGTCTGGAATTGAACTAAGCATTCCCAGGCTTTGAGGTTCATTCCCTTTGTTCCCCATCCCTCACAACACTGCAGGGCTGTGTGTGTTCAGGGGAGCAGGTTAATGCCTGTCTCACACCACCAGTGCCCTGTGCTGCAAGGAGCAGAGGTGGGAAGTGGTTTTCCATAAAACATAGTGGGATCTTCCCTCAAAACAGACAGAAGTATCAGCATAATGGCCCAGCACACTCTGCCAGCAGTTGTGGAGACACCCCTGAATGAGTTGGATCATTTTTTGCATTAGGGTTTGGTATCAGAAATTGTGTTTTGTAGTAGAAGAGCTGATGTCTCTTGAAAGCAGCTGTGCCAGCACAGCACAGGGAAGGCTCTCCATGGAGACACTGTGGGACTGATCCTGCATGAGCCTGTGCTGGGACCAGGAGCAGTGTGGTCACAGCAGGGCTCACCCAGGGACACAGGACTGGGGCTTCATTCCTGCTCAGGATGTAGAAAAGTCCTCAAAGCGCTGCACCATATGGAGGGACCACTTTGGACAGCTCCAGAAGGGGCTGCTACTTCCCTCTCCATGGCTGGTTCCCAGATGGTCCTGTTGGAGGGATCTGCACCATACCTGGAGCAGCAGCCTGGCTCTAGACTGGCTGCACGTGTTACTACATTCCTGGTTCTGGATGCAGGGAGTTCCTGCCCAGTTCTTTCTCTTGCCCAGCCCTTTCCTGTGCTCTCAGTTCAATGAGTTTTCTGGAAGAGTTGAGGTGTTAGGGCTGGAAAACAAGAAACAAACTGAAAATTGGAGAAATCACCTTGATGGGAAGAACAAGAAGAACTGGGTAGGTGAGCCAGCTCATTAATTAACTGGTTCCCTAATTAGCTTTCAGGGGAGCCTGGGACTGCTATTTTTGAATTGCATATACAAAAATAAATGGGCACTTGGAACAAACAGCCGTGGCACACCCGTCACTGGAGCCAGGTGTGTGCTGGGGCTGCCTGTGCACAGCTGCTCCTGCAGCAGCTGGGAAGTGGGATGTCACCTGAAACCCGGCCAGGGGACAACCTTTGCAGGGGTGACCCCCACCCCTGGCTGCCGACAGCCTCCTCCTCCCCTGTGGGTAGCACTAGAGCCAGAGCTCCCAAATTTGAGTGAAAATAGAGGGCAGACACGGCCCTTGCTGGCCAAAGCTCCTTCCCCATTGCAGGACTGGTTTTCAACCAGCCCCCACCGCCCTTTTGGGTTTTCTTAAATGGTTTAAAGCATTTTTTGGACGAAGTGGGGCTGGGGCTGTCGGAGTTCAGCATCTCATTCCCAAGTGCTAAACGGCAGCAGAGCATCCTGGCTCTGTCACTGGAGAGGGCTCAGGCTCCAGCAGGAAGGGCACTGAGCCACCCCTTCCCCTCGGCAAATATTTATGCTTTAAGCCTCCTCCCTTAAAGGCCTAATTGGAGCCTAGGTGAGCTGGCACACTAGAACAGAGCCTAATAGAGACATTGCAGTGCTATTAGCACAGATGGTTGTCATATGTATGCAAATGAGGAGCAAATTGAATTTGGTGTCCCCTCTCACCAGCTGTCCTATCAGCACTGGCTCCTGCAGCAGCAAAAGGCACTGCCACTGCTCTGCTAATCTGTCATCGCAGATTAATTACAACTAACACATTAATCATCATTTGTTCCCCCATACAAAGGAAGTATCTTGTTCTTTCAAGTACGTTCTGGTGGGATGGGGTGCTCCAACCTGGGAAAAGAAAAGAGAAAGGGAAGGATGGGCAGCCAGCTTCATTAGTGCCAGCGCCCGGGGCTGGGGCTGTGCAGCCTCCGCGGGGCTTTCGTGCTCCTTCTGGCAAACCAGACCCCACTGGGGGCACTGGGAGCCCCAGCCACCTGCCAGGAGCTCCTGGGACATCCACTTTGCTCCATGATCCTGCCCAGGACACGTGTTTCTCTGCTTGGCTCCATCCTAAAGCGCTGGTGCCGCTCCTTTCCCAAGCTGGCAGCTTCCAAGGGTGTTGTTAGTGTTAGCACAGACCTTCACTGCTCCCCAGTAAAGCAGCTGTAGTGGGCGTGCTGGGCCAAGGAGGCCCCTCAGAGTCCTGCCACCCTTCAGGCAGTGGCACTTTTATTGCTGCCTTGGGTGGGAAGAGAAGCAGTCGTTTCATTCTCACTGCTAATTTTGACATTTTGATGAAAAGCAAAATAATTCCTTCTGGGTTTTTTTTGCTTGGGTTGTTTTTTTTTTAATGAAAATTTTGCAGCTGAAACATCTTACAGACCTCTGGAGTTAGGTCCCACTATGTTTTTGGATAGATCTCTACTCTTTAATGGTTTTTTCCCCCAGTCTTCCGCTATATATTGCCATAACCCACAGTTCTCAGTTCTCCTTTAGCTTAGTGCTTGGACTGCTGCCTCTGCCCCACGTGTGGTCTCTAATACTGTGATCTGAAGTGCACCAATGACAAATGTTAATGATGTCTATTTAATCAGCCTGCAGAAGCTCAAATCTCTTGTATCCCGTGGGCTGGAGAGATGCTGGAGGAGCCAAGGTGAACAACTTGACACAGCAGGAGCTCTGTTACAGGCAGCAGTGGCTGAGACAAACAAGCACTTTCAGCCACCCCGGAGGTGTTTTCACGTGTCCTTCTGATCCCCAAAACTATTCCCATTGCTGGGCTGCTCTGCTGCATCATTGTCCAGGATTCCCCATCCCCTTTCAGTGCATCTCCCAATAACCCACACTGGGTTATTGCTGGTGTGGGGACATTCAAAGCCTGGTGATGGCATCATCTCATCTCTTAACCTGGCCCTGGAATAGCACAGAGACCTGGTTGTTGCTCTGCCCCAGCTCTGCGTGTCCTCTGCTCTAAGAGCCACCCAAGGGTCCCCACCCTGGAGAGGACTTCTGCTTATTTTTGGGCTATGAAGCTGCTCCTGTTCAGGCAGGAGCAAAGACTTGGCACCTTCACAGCTCACTTTATCCTGTGCCTTCCTGATAGCATCTATGTGAGGTTTGGAATAAGTGACACTAACAAAGGGACAATTCTGCAGCAGAGATTGTCTGTCAATGTGTTAAACTCAACTGCAGAGCAATTCCCAGGCAAGAAAACCCAGGAAGGGGAAGTTGCAGCTGGGAGAGTGTGTCAGGATTTTATGAATAATGACCATTATTGGAGTGTAATCGTTCTTAACCAGGCATAACCTGCAGCAGGAAGTCAAAGACACAGCACACAACTACCCTTTCTGTGCACCTAATGTGATCCATGTAACCTTCAGAAGGAAGCAAACCCACTCCTGTGATTACCTGTGAGAAGGGTTAGGAAGGACAGAAATAGCTGTAGATTTTGGCAACAGAAATAAAGGGAACATACAGTTTTATTGTTCTAAAATTTGATGTAACAAGTAGCCCTGTCCTGTGTCTTTGATCAGGTGAGACAAGAAACCTCAGGTCTGTTTGACAGCTTTAAACTTCTGCTCTTCAGGTGCCTGTCTGTCAGGGACAGCTCCCAGTGCTACCTGGGCCTGTGGTCACACTGGTGATCCAGTGTTCTTGCAGATGACTGATAATGGGATTATCCTCCTCCACCCACAGCAGGACAGTTGGAACCACATCAATCGCTCCATCTTTAATGACAGAAATATTTGCCACTGGTTTGCTTCTGTCAGGCTGAGCTCTTTACCTACAGCTGATGGTGCTGCCACGTTGTGTGGACCCCATGCAAGCAGAAAGCAAAGGGACACGGTGTACAGCAGCAGAGATGCCCTCGAGCAGCCAAAGGGGATGTTTCCAGTAGGTTCCACGCACATCAGATTATACCTCAGGCTCATGGGATTGCTGCAAGTTGAACTGACACTTCTTGCCTGCTCCCTGGGAAGTGTTTCCCTCCAACACACAAGGTGTTTTCTCTGGTTACAGCGTGGAAACTCAGATATTCCTTCTGTCTAACGGGGTTTGGAGCTGTTTGAGTTGGGAATGTTTCTGTTAACTGCACTCTCCATATTCATGCTGGGCTAGCAGGATGCATGGGGGGAGTGCCTGGGGTGAGGGCAGGATTTGGGGTGTCCCTGAAGTTTGTGGACTTTGGCTGAGGTTTGCTTGCAGTCAGAAAGGCTTTGGGGGTGTGAGGCTTGAAAAGACCTTTGAGTAGCTGTGCTCAGTACTCTGTAAGCTGTGTAAGGGTTATGTTCAAGTGTCCCTTTTTTGGTCAAATATGTGTCTAGACAGCAAACTCTTAGTCGTGGCTGAAATGTTTCCCTCCTGGCCTCATAAAAACATACCATCACCTTTAAGACATGCTCCTGCAGAAAATATGTTTTCTGCTCTGGAGTTATAAGAACCACTCGAGCATCACTGCAAGTGGAAAAACAGAAGGGAAAAATTATTGTCTGGTTTTCCAGGGAAGTTTTGGGCAGCACATGGGGCATCATCGCATTTACAGGAGGCACATCCAGCTCGTTCTTTACAACTGACCATATTTCATGTAAGAGCATCCCTTTCTTTTCAGGTGAGAAGGCAGGTACCCAACCACTGTCCATTGATCCAGAGCTTCACAAAACCCCTTCACCCTGCTCCCTTCATCACAGCAGGGAGGGCTGTCCAACGCTTCCCCCTCTGCTTTCCATAGGCAAAGAAATGCAAAACACATCCCAGGAAGGCAATCAGGCCTTGGTGACACCCCTGGCACAGGCTTTCCAGGTGACAAGGTTATTGCAGCATCTGCAGCAGCCCGTCTTGGCCCCCAAGGTTCTGCTCCACCTCGTTTGCATTCCAGCCACAACCCCGGGGTTGTTTGTAGTGCTTGGAATATATTTGGATGCAAACACACAATGCACGTTGCCACCACTGGTGCCCAAGCCCTGCTGTCTGGATAAACAAACCTCTATTTTGGCTCCAAGTCCCCCTGTGCCCACTGGTGTGTCGGGAAGTGAACAGTGCAGTGAGGGGAGCCGGCTGCAAATTCCAGGCAGAGCCTTTTGAGTGACCCCCAGCAGTGTCTGGATGATGCCCAAATCTCTGCTAATTGGCCCCAGGAGACCCCCATTCACTGCACCCTCATCAGTTTTCTGAGCCTGAGGCAGGATAAATTCCCTGGATGGTGTGTGTGGGGGAAGCACTTTGTACCCACACACAAATATCACAGGTTTGGGTACCAGTGAGCACCTCCTGTACCTGCAGAGCCCACCCGGTGCTGACACCTCCCACTTTGCCCAGCACAGATAAAAGGATGGCACTTGTTCCCAGGGCTGGGGTTTGCCCAGCTTTTCAGGCAGAGCTGGAACTGGGGAGCAGGTGGGAGGAATTGTAAGTGGCCCAGGGTACTTTTGACAGCGGGTAATAAAGGATTACAGTTTGAAGGAGTGAGATTTGGGGCTGCCGTGCTGTTAGCATGATAATGAACTGCCAGCCCCGAGGTGGGCGACATGACCTGGAAGTCTGGTCTTCCAGGAACCCGAATCAATCACTCCTGAGCAGCTCAAACCCATCCCTAATTTGCCACAAAGGCTCTGCCAGCACCTCTGAGGGAGACAGGAAAAGGTTTCCCCCTGGATTCAGCTCCTGCTCCAGACCCAGGAGCAGCAGTCAGCCAAAAAAAGGCAGTTTTCAGCCAGTGAATGTTGGCACTGAAGGTCTTCTCTTCCTCCTGTGAACAATTTGATTTGGGCCCCTGTGCCACTGTCCTGACACCACCTCTCCTTCCTCCCTCTGGTGCCTGATGAGGTTCTGGTTGGCTTTTCCTGAGGGTTTGTGTCAGCTGAGTCCATCTCTGCCTTGTTTATTTGCTTTCTATCAATTTGTAGCTCATCAAAACTTCACCAGCTCCTCTGTAAAGCAAATGCTGGAGCCAGGGACTGTGCAAACCGCTGACTTTTTATTTCACAGGATGGCCCTCTTCCCAAGATAAGGTTCACTCTGGGTTTATCTTAAATTAATTTGTTTCCCAAAAGAAAATTCTAAATATTTATTTTTAAGGGTTTTTTTGGGGGGGTCAGGAAAATATTTCATTTGTCTCAGCATGCTGTGCTTGACTATTTTGCTTTCCCCCTTTTTAATTATTAAGCTTGAGTATCTTTTCAAACAGAGCTTTGTTTCCAAATGAAATGTCAGAAAGTTTCTCCTTGAAAATATCAAGGAAAATGTGTTTTGATGTTCTGTTTTTTTCCTGATTTTGTTGCCAAACAACCCAATTAATTCAATGTGAGTTTGCTATTAGTTTCAGTCAATTGTAATACCATTTTTTAAAAGAAGAAATGTTTTCCCTTGAAAGCAGAGGAGAAGGTGAAAAACAATGAAGGATGTTTGTGGCAGAGCAGGATTTTGGCAGCACAGAAGAGTTTATGGAAGGTGGAAACTAGAGTTGTAAATATAAAAACTCTCATCTCTAACCAGGCAACAACAGTTTCTCTCAGGCAAATCACAAGATCTTAGTGAGACACCAGGAAGTAGCTGGAAATGTTCCCACAACATAAATACACTTGACATCTGCCATTGAACAGTCTGTTGTGTGAAATGGAGCCAAATTCAATGAATTTTGTATCTGCTTTCTGCTTTGTGATGCTCTATGTTCACTTGCTACATTCTTCCCATTTTTAATGCCTTTTTTTTTTTGGATTTTTGCATTTTTGCTCCAGTGACTTTGTGTCCAAGGAAAGGTCCTCTGGCACAAGGGCTGTCATGGGGACTTTTGGCAAGGCTGCTGGATGTTGCCAAGTTCTGTGGTCTCTGCCACCTCCCAAACTTTTCCAAAGCCTTGTGGCACCTTCTGTGCCCTGGACAGGGAGTTGTGGATGTGGCACTTTCCAATACAGATGTAAAAGGACATCCAAAAACTCTTCTCAGACTTCAAACTTGAGGTTTAAAGGGTTTTCAATTGTCCATTATTTTCTGATTTGTTCACTTTGTGCCCAGCACCTGGCATGTAGAAAATGTGCTTTAGAAGACAAATAAATGATCCTGATCATTATAATAGTCATAATAAACTACACAGGCCATGGGAATTGCTCCCAAAGATCCTGGGGGACCTCAGGGCCACGTTTAATTTTGGCCAAACCCTCAGTTCATGGCAACTCCAGGTTTTGGTGCTTTCCACCAAGAGGGGATCCCTCTTCCCTGGGGCCACTGTTTTCAGCAGGAACTGGTTGGAGATGGGTGAAGTTTGTTCTTCTGAGACGGGTTAGTGACAAACCCAAATATCACTTCCACATCTGCCCATAAAGGACATGTGAAACCAGCCAGCTTGGGCTTTTTTCTACTTTTAGTGAGGACAAAAAGTAAATAAATGAACTAAATAACAGAGAAGTGTTGCCTATTCAGGTGACTGAGAACTGTGAGCCTGGGGGAAAAAAGTAAATTTAAAACTTGTGTTATTTTTTGGAAACTGATAACACGAGATTTCCATTTGCCTCTTGTCTTTTGAGCCTGTTCTGCTTGGCTTTTTTTTGTTCAACCTGGCTAGAAACCTATTATTTTGTTTAAATGAAAGATGATCCTGATACCTGGCTGAGGAAGCAGTTGCAAAGCAAACCTGCCAGCTTGTGCAAGAGAATTGCAACACTGGGGAAGAGCAGCTAAAGCTTAAAATTCTTTCTCATCTCATAACCTGAAGTTGTTATTAAGCATCCACAGGTAAGAGGGAAAGCAGTACACAGCTCTCACTTCAGAAGTGACTCATGAATAGGAATGCTTTTACTCTTAAACTTTGCATATTCACTAATTCCTCCTCTGTGCACAGAAGCCTCATTAAACTCTGGTCAGCTACTTGTCCTGTTGGACTTGTTTGCTACAGGCTCTTGCCTTGCCAGGACAATTTTGGGAAGCATTCACTAAGTGACTGATTTACTACATCAAGGTGTTTGCTCTGGGCAAGGTTTGATCCCTGCAGAGGGTGGGTGTGAGTGAGAAAGAGCAGGGACAGAGATGTGACTTGTCTTGTGGAAGCAGAATCAAGTCTGGATAAAAGGCAGCAGAGGATAAATGAAAACACTTGACTCCCTTGCTCCAGGTTTCCTGGGAGCCTTTTCTTTTAATTGAGTGGACCATTGTTTGCTGAGCACAACCTCTTCCTTCCCCTTGTAAGTGTGGTACCCACTTTAATTAAGAGGGATGAAAATGGGATATTTCATCTTGCAGAGGGGCAGGAAGGGATGCAGCTGAGGCCACTCTCCCAAGTACAGCCCTGCACAGCTTGACACAATCAACTGCCATCATTCATACTCACTGTGCAGCATATTATGGGATGGTCAGCAGTTGCATTGGCTTAAAACAGCCCAAAGATGGCAATTCGTTGATCAATGGAATGGTTGGGTTGGAAGGAATCTCAAAAAACATCTCATTCCAGCCCCTGCCATGGGCAGGGACACCTTCCCCTAGACCCACTTACTCAGTTGCTACCAGGCAGGTTCCTCTGGGCTGCACGAGGCTGGATCAGGTCAAACCCTGGCTCTCAGGTGCAGAATGAACTGCCACCCTTTGCCATGCACTGTCTTGAACCTTTGAGAATCCTTGAGCAGCAGCAAAGGGCTGAGCAGCAGCTTGTGGCCATGGGACTGTGAGTGGGGAAGGCACAGGGTGATGAGCTGAAAAACAAAAGCAAGAGGAGATATGATGAAGAAGGAGGACACTGGCCATCCTGTACTGGGATGAGCCCCTGAGCAGTGCACCTGCAGCAAGGGGTGCCACAGGGATGTGGAACAAACAGGGGGACATGTGGGCCCTTTGGTCCTGCAGTGCTGTGCACGAAACAGTTAAGTGCCTGTGTCCCCAAGGCTCCTGCTCACACTGGCTTTGGAGGATTGATGTGTTTGGCACATGCACACCTCCCCTCAGATAGTGCACAAACACAGGGAGCTGCTTTGTGTGCCTGGACGTGTGTGCCGTGGATTAAAGTCACCTTTGTGCTGAGGGGGAACATATGGTTTATGTATTTCAGAGGAGGGAACAGGAGATTGTAGCTTGACGTGTTGCTGCACAGGGGTGAAACCCTTTTAGAGCTCAGTGTCTGGGCTGTTGGGTCTCCACAGCTTGAAAGAAATGGGGGGAAGTATTAAACTGGGTAATGTCAGACATCATCTGTGCTGTCCAACTTCATTTTCTTCCTCCCTGGTATTGGCAGGAAGGATCTCAGGCAGGATCTGGGAGGGAAGGGATCAAACCCCTTGTCTGGGGTTGGCAGAACTTCTCCTTTGAGTCATGCTCGTGTTAAACCCTAAAAACTCAATGGACAGGGATGAATGTGAGCAGATGCCTCCCCATCACTGCACCCAGTGATCCTCTTCCCTCTCATGGAAGCTGAGGGGACAGGAATCCTGCAGGGAAAGGCATGAGATGGGAAAATACTTGGGGCTTGGGTTTCTGCTTGGTTCCTGTTGTTCTAAGGACCAGATCCAGAAACTGAAGTTAAGATTCCTGTTGACATGAATGGACTTTACACCTGATTTTGGTTTAACTTCAAACCAATCCTCAGGACAGGAGCTGATGTGGACTTTATACAACATACAAGATATTTTCACCAGTGTTGATGAGTAAAATACCCAATTCATTGACTTGGGCTTTAGAAAACATATCCAGATATGTACAAATGCCCAGACCTGGAAAGGAGCTTTTCTGCTTCCTGTTGCCTGTTCTTCCTACTGTGGCATTTCCACAAGATGTGAAATCACGGGGAAGATGCAGGTGGGAGAGTTTGGCAGACTACAGGAACAGCATATTTTTGCTGTCCCAGACTCCCTGAGGATTGCAGTAGATCTTCAGGACACCAGACACCACTTTTGCCTTTATGTTTTTCATTATTTGGCCTTTCAAAGGGAAGAAACACTGAATATGGGCTGTACAAATACTCTATTTTCCATCTGGAGAGAGGAAGCAATGTTTTTTAATGCCTGTGATTAGTCTGCTGTAATTTGTTTCTGCCTGTTTGCTTTTTTCTCCTCCCCAAAGCCAAAACCCTGAAAATTTTGTTCTGCTGCAACCTGAAATGCAACCTTTTCTTTCCACGCCTTAGCAATTGAAGGTTTGCATTATTGCTGCTGCAGCCTTTTTCCCCAACATTGAAACAGTAATTAATGCTTTCTTGCCCAAATGTTTGGGGATTTGAGCTCCAGTGTGAAGGGGAGTAATGTGAGAGAAAAACCCCTCTATCCCTCCTACTGCAGCATCTCTTGCATGGGCTATTTTGGTACCCACTCAGATGGAAAGTGAGCATACGGCAGATTCTCCAGCCTGGTGGTCAGGACGTGCATTTGGGAAAGAGAATCACTCAGTTCCAGTCCTTGCATCAATGAACTGACATTGAAATGCTGACAATGAAAGCAGCTTTATTAATATTGCCAGCTCAAAGTGTTCAAAAATTAGGTGTCAATCTCCTAAATGTTGAGATAGTAGAAAATACAGCTCAGTGTTTGGCTTCTTTTTATTTCCCTTCTGGGTTGTAGCTTTCGAGGGACAAGTTTTCAAATTTTGTATCTTATGACCAGGACTAGGAAAAGCTGTGTGTTATGTGCTGTGTTCCTTCCCTGCCCTGCCCTTCACAACAATCCCCTTGAAGGGAGTTTTTCATCCTCATTTTATATCATCAGCACCTTTGTACCCCTCAGCAGAGGAAACAACCTTTTATCCAACTCCAGGGCAAAAGAACCACCTCCTCCCCCAAATCCTTGCCTCCAAAGGGGATATTCATACCTCTCTGTTACCCCAGTGCTGAATTCAACTCACCAATTTAAAAAGAAATAACCTTGAGATGTCTTTTTGCACTACTCCAGACTGAAATGATTGCTCATCTTTAGTTTGCAGCAGAGCCTGACCAGATTTGCTCCCAGCGACCTCCTTTGAGCATCATTGTCAGGTTATTTTTCCTGCCTTCTCTCTATATATCAATATTGAACCAACAACTTGCCATTAAACAAACAGGTCCCCGTTGACCTAGAATTTAAATTTCAGCCTTAACCCATTGCTTGGAAAGATTCAGTGGCATTTCTCACTAAAAAAAAATCCTCAGTGAAGATGATGAAAAGGTATCAGAGCCACAGGATTATGGGGAAACCCAAAACAAAGGGCAGAGCCACGGTGGGGCAGTTTGAGCACTCTGTGTTGGGTGGTCAAATGGCAAAGGCTGGGATCAATTTTAGCTTTCAGCTCTGCCTGCTGCTCCTGGGTAACCCTAGCCCACATTAACAACACCCACTGGTAGCTGCTCATCTATAATGCATCTTTACTAACCTGCACTGAAAGGCCCCAAGGTGTAAGACAGGGAGCAGGGGAAGGTTGTCCCCTGCCTTTGACTGACCTGACTCGCTCTTGGAGCCTCCCAGGGATGCTCTGGGTGTTGCAGACACAGGAGTGGGGTTTCTTCAGGTGCTTCTCTCCCACATCCCCTGCTCCAAATGCCAGGTCTGAGCCTGACAACATCACCAGGAGCTTTGTGCAGGGTGTGTGGGCTCATCGCTGCACAGGGGACAGAGGAGATAATTTGGGGAAGGTGCCACTTTCCTCATTCCCCAGTTCTCCCATTAATGTTAGAGGAATGGGGTCTCAGAGGCAGCTAAGCTTTATATTTATAAACAAAATAATCAACCCTTCCCAAAACAGCAGGGCATCTCCATTTATTTAGAAAGAATATGTGAAATTAAGAAGCATTCCCTTTGCACTTTGTGGTGCCAGAATAATGAGCTGAAGTGGGTTAGAAGAGTGAAGTAGTTAAAAATAATGTTGTTTTTTAATTCAGCACATTTGAAGAAGTCCTTAAAGAATTCCTACAGATGCCTTAGTGGCTGATTTCAAACCAGCTTCAACTCACAACATAACATGCTCTGACGTGGTCTCAAGAGAGGCAAACATCATTTATTCTTATTTTGAGTTACTGTGCATAATAAGGTCATGTTCCAGAGATAAGACCACACTAAGAGGCATGACTGCAATTTCAGAAAATAATTCCCTTTTCCTACACTGAATGTTTCAGTATTTGCAGGCTCAAAAGGGCTGAGGAAAATGAAACAGCCTTTAAATAGCAGCTTCACCTATGGCTTCCCACATCCCCAGCTGTAACCTTCACAACGTTTCACTGCTATTCCTCACGTGGATATTTTAAAGATTGGTCATGCCCATTAATACCTTTGTTCCAGCCCATGTCTTGCTGAATGGTGTAATAGGATACAAACCATGATTCATAAAAGTTCCTTGGAAGTGACTCAAGAGAGATTTGGGATTTTCAAACAGCTTTTTGAAATGTTAATGGCTGTTTAAGAGCAGCAATTTCAGCTGGGGATTGATTTGGTTGAGGAGGTTCTTGAAGCAAGTTGGTCCGAGTCAGGGAGACAGAGAAAATAGGAAAGCTGGTGTTTAACTAAAACAGTTCAGAGTGGGAAATGCAGCTTTAGAAGGAAAAATATTCCAGCAGATTAAAAAACACTCAAAATCAGAGACTTTCTTGAGACCAGACACTTTCCAAAGTAACTTGCTGTACTTAAGCTGGACGGGAGGTGCTGGAGGTTCTCCAGCTTTATCCCTCTGATAGAGGGAGTCATTCAGTGGTGGTTGTGCTGCCTTTGGGACTCCCATCCTTGGCTCTGATGGAAAAGAGAGTTTGTAATTTATATTTTGTTACCCTGCTTGATCCAGCTGCTCGTGCTGATCCTGGGGGCAGTGGAGCCCAGAGTCCTGGGCTGAGTTCATGTTGATGGGGAGGGTTTGGTTTCTCACTCAAGACTTTGCACAATTCATCTGTGCAGTGGGGATAATCATGTTTATTTTCTTGTCAGAGAATTGCAAAGTTAGGCATATTAAGATCATAAAGCTGAGTAAAGGGATCTAAAATAACAGACCTGTATAAAATATTGATCTATATAGAATAATAAATAGATCTATAGGAATAACATTCTTGACCTGGTTGACTTTGTGTATTCTCAAGTGCTTTGTCTTAACCAACAATTTAACTCCAGCTCACATAATACATCTTTATGTCCTAATCTAGAGAAAGCTTTCTGAAGAAGGAAGCCAGATCCCCTCATTTCAGTCTGAAAAAAGATCATTTGATTTAGGAAAAACAACAGAAACCGGCTGATCTCACTCAAGACTTTGCATGTCATGATGTGGCACTGATGTCACAATGTGGCACTGGCTTTTCCCTCCTCACAACCACTAACCCAGAGGCTGCGAAGGCACTTGGGCCATTTTTCTTGTGCTAAAGTTGCAACTTATTGAAGCTGGACTTGCAGCTCTAGTGCTGAGAACAAGCTGGTGGTTAAGGGGTGAATCCTGAGTGTCAGAGCAGGGTTGTGTTGGGGAGGGACCTCTCTCCTGGAGGTCGATGGAATCAGGCACACGAGCTCATTCCACAGCCCCTGGCATTCCCTCCCAAAGGTCTCCTTGCTGCAGCCAGGCACTCCTGGCACACAGTTCATTGCCAAGGGAACGAGCCTTCCCAGCAGGAAATACTGCAGCAATAACCCTACGAGTGGCCAAGACCCAACTGTAAACTTTTCCAAGGCCACCTCTACATAAATAACACATTGCAAGGGCTCCATTTAAAGCCCGGAGAGTCGTAGATGTTCCTCAAGGCCAGAAAGCAAAGAGAGGCAAGGCTGGGGCACAGTTTATTTCACAAGTGTAGGAACCAGGAAGTCTGGGCTGTATTTACCCAGCTGGAAGCAGGTTTCACATCTATTTATTCCTGGGTTTTGCCTCAGGTGCACACTCTCCCATTAGGGCTAAGTAGCCGGAAAAGGCCGAATATGTCTGAGGTCACTTTTGGCTAATTAACATGGCAACAAGTGCTGATTAATTAGTTTGGGCCTGAAATTAGCTGAGATAATTTTTTTGCAATGGCATAAGCCGTTGATTTAAGAGCACTTCTTCTCCAAGACAAACAATACTCTGAAAACATTGTTTGTGCAGAAACCTTCATTCACCCGGAAAATTACTACCTGGATTTTTAAGAACTTCAACAGTAACTATTTTATTTCAATTAAATGCATGTTTTTGTTTCTTTTTACCTGATGGAAAAACTTAACATATGTGGCATCCAGTGATGATGACTTGCCTTATCATGATGCCCTCTGCTTGATTTGTAGCCGTATGTCAGAGAAAGTCTAAAAAAACATTTGGGGATTGAGGTCCAGATTTTCAGATCTGCTGGACATCACGGAAGGCAAAAGGTGTTGAGGTTCCAGTGGAAAATGTGGTGTCCTCTGGTCATCAACGTGCTTAATACCCAAACTTCCTGACTTTAACAACTTGGTCAGTAAACTACCAATTTTGGTGATGATTTACTGTCATTCTAATGTGAACTATGGTGTACCTGGCTTGTGGATATCCAGAATTGGACCTCAAAAGTCATGGGGAAAATTCCCTTTACATTTGCAGGAGCAACTCTGCAAATGTAAAACTCTGCAAAAAAAAGAAGTTGCAACTCTGCAACTCTGCTTTTGCAGGGCACATGCCATAGGTGTGTGCAGCAAGCACATTGTCAGACTGGTAATTAGGAGGTTGATATGTGCATGGACAGTGATGCTTCAGAAATATTGGGCTCTCCTTTGTAGAGTGCCTCAGCAGAAGGGCCCACTGCTGTGTTTGGCTCAGGGATTCCCTGTGCAAGAGACTTATTTTGAGTTTGGCTTCCACTGTCCATCTGACTGCAACCACTTTGGAAATACAAACTTGCAAATGGCAGTAGCTGCCTGTGACACACTGAGAATTCAGCTCTGCTGCTGCTGTCACAGTGGGTCAGGAAGCTGGATTTCCTTTTCATGGGATTCTTTTAGCTTTAATTTTGCTTCCAGTCCAACTGTTCACAGTTCTCATGTGCTGGAGGCTGTCAGCAGAGATGCCCAATGCAGAAAATGTCTGAAAAATTCACAGAGCAGATACAAGAACTACCCAGGGACAGCAGGGATACCCCAAGGGAAATATCACTGTGGTGTGTGAACCCAGCAAACCCCTTCAAACCCAAGGTGCTTTAAATGTTCTGGTGTCATGTCATTTTGCCATTTCCTAAGGAGTGTTTTATAACTCAGTGCTCCCTCCCTCCCTCCCAGGTAACTCCTTCCCTCTCTGCTGCCTTTGACCAGACCACCTTTGCAGGGCAGGGTGTCCCCAGTGGGTGCCAGGTAAGATTAGCAGCTGTTTTGGGTATTAACAACCTTCAGCTCCTTACAGAGGTTTGCAGGTAGGAATAGGCAGCAGGATGTGAAAGCAGAGACCATCTTCCCTCACCATGGTGCATATCTGAACTACATTAAACTATGATGATGATTATTTATAACCCATCTCATGCATTTTTTTTCCTTATTCAGTTTTTCCCTTTTGCCAGTGTGATAGGATTATTTTTCTAAGTGATTATCGGATTTTAACAAGTACTGTCCAGAGGGACCCCATAAAAATTCCTCTGAAGCATATTTTTGCCACTAAAGCCTCTTTAGTTGCAAGTTTTTCTCCCCGTCCTCTTTTTCTTTTGCTTTGAGCTGACAGGGCTGGCTTTGCCCAGAGCCAGGAAACATCAGAACCAGTCTGGCAGGAGGCTTCTCTTCTTTGATGGGACTCTTCTCACATGAAAATATATGTGAATTTGTAGGGCCTTCACTAAGGGAGTCACATGACTATTAAAAGGTGTGTGTTGCAGAGGGTCTGTTTCTCCTAGAGGTGACAGCAGCTGAAGTCCTGCCACTGTCACACAGAAATGATCCTGCAGCAGGTCATGCTGATGCACATGGAAACCTCAGGGAAGACTGAAACCCAAAGTCCTTTGGATTTTTTTGCCAAAAGTGAAGTCACTCACACTGATGCATCCCCTCATTCCATTTAATTCCATTTCTGGGAACTGGCTGCAAACTCCTGACCATGTGTGGTCCCACCAGGGCTGCTGCACAGGGCAGCAGTTACATGCCTTGAGCCCTTGCTTTCCAGGTGGTTATAGCTGAGGGTGTTATTCCACTTTACAGCCTGTTTATATCTTTCCTGCACCACTGTTGTGGTGCTAAATTACTGCCTCGTATCCCACCACGGAAGGAATGAGTGACATGGATCCTCAGACTTTAGAACGTGGTCCAAAGTGTTTTGGTGGGAGTTAACACAGACCAAAGTCTTCTGCTTGAATTTCCATTGTCATGTCATTGCTCCAACATCCCAGCTGTGCTTTGTAACCCTGTTATCCCAGAGCTACTTCATAGCATCCTGTCCCATGAGTCTCCTTCCCATCCATGTTCTTGCAGCTTGTCAAGTTTTAATTTGTCACTTTCTTCTATGATACCTTTTCTCTTTTGTGATTTCCTCTCTGCACTGCTCTTACATGTAACCACAAACAAATCCTCTGGGAAGTCTGAGCTGGTTTTCTCACTCTGCATCAGTACATTGTCCAAGTATTTAATAGCACCTATTTCTTCTCAGTTGAATTCTTGAAGGAAACTCGTGAATTCCAGACTCTCTCTTCACTGTCCTGCTGCATCCCAAGATAGTCTGAAAAAAAATGCTGTATAAAACTGACTGTTTGCATTGTTGGAACCCAAACTGGCCTATGCAGCTTAGCAAAGGTTAATGGAGTCAATTGGTCATTTATTTTCCTTCAGTCAGTCGTGAAAAGGGATATCCAGAGAGCAGTTCACTACAAATAATTTAGGTCTGGATGAATCACTTCTTGAAAAGTGCTTGTTTCCCTTCAGCTCCTGCTATTTTCAGCCTTCTGGGACTAAAAAATTCAGTGTAATGTTCCAACACTGTCACCTCTATTCGAGGTACTCATGTACATCATGAGTTGCACTTTGAACGATGATGTTAATAGTGATAACATCTTGATGACTCTTAAGACTAGACGAGATATGATGTATTTAGGCAGATCACAGGCTGATCTGATCAGCTGTTCATATGAATTTAGGCTGATCACATCACAAGCTTTTGAGAGGGACTGGAAAGTTGTATTGCCTGGTAGGCATTTCTTCCCTCGTTACACCACAAAAAATTCAGTATCAAACCATCAGCATATCTATATTGATTTGACATTTGCATCAGGTCATGCAAACAGATTTTAAGCCCTCGCTGGTTCTTTAAACCTGAGACACTGCTTGCTGCTCCAGACAGGCTTTTATCAGTGGAAAGTCCTTCAGTGGCCTCTGAGCTCCACACCTTGTGTGTGAGACGTAGCAGAAATAACAGATTGCTGCATGTTTTGCTTAGTTTATGGTTAATACACAGTGGAACTGGGAAATTAAAGAGGCCTATAAATAGCAGGTCTTATATGTACACCTGAGCCTCCTGAGCACTGGACCACCTGCAAGGAAACCAGAGCTGGAGCTGAACACCTTCAGTCCCTCTGACTGTGAGCAGGGCAAAGTGGTCAGACCTCCCTCCCCAGCTCCAAAATAAAAGGGCTGAAGGTGCAAGGCAGGAGCTGGGTGCTGCTTGTCGGGATGCAGCTGCTGGCAGCACCCTCCAGCCAGGAAAGGATGCACATATGGATGTGCAGAGGCTTACAAGTGACAGCCCTGTGCTGTTGGTCCCACTGTGATGGTCTAGAGCAGTTCTGGGTTGCCCTAACTTGCCATCTTGCTGCCAGACCCTCAGGGGAGCAGGAGTGGACCTATGGGCTGGGATAGGCAGGAAGCTCTCATGCATAGCCCTGTGTTCCTCCCAAACTGAGGGAAACCAAGGGTTAGCTGAAATCAGCATCTCCTGGATGGGAGTTGGAGGATACGGTCGTTCTGGCTTTGAACTGGGAGAACAGGAGCTGTTGGAATTGCTGACATGAGCCTGCCCCTGCACTCACAGCCCCCAGTACCCAGCCTGGGCTCCAGTGGTTGAGGTCACTCCCCATCTTGATGCAGCAAAAGGGAGAAAGGAAAAGAGTTTTGGATGGAAGGTTGAAAGCCAGAGATTGATGTGTCAGAAGGAGGAGTGTAACAAAGGTGTGGGGATGTCAGCAGCTGGTCCTCACAGCACCAGGCCTCAGGCCACGTGGTTTGCTATGGCTCCATGGAGATGGATGGACTCCAGCAGGCTCTGCCCTTCCCAGTCCCTCACTGGGTGTTATTCTGTCTCCTCACAAGGCCAGGGTTCACCTTCTTCTGGTTCCCTCTGGAAGGAAGATGATTGAATGCAGTTTTGATGATGATAGGCTGGAGAGAGGCAAGGCACAGTCACCAAAGCATCATGTACACGTGCTTTGGCTCCTAAGGAGGTGCAGGCTCCAGGTGAAACTTTCTCTGGAGCATCTCTTTCATGGCAGCTCTCTGCAAGGAAGGCTGAGCTCCCTTTTGCATGTGTCCCTCTCCAACGTGACCACCTGATTTTGCAGGACTGGTGGAAGCTGCATATCTGGAGCAGCAATGTCTGCTCTGATCTGACAAAGGTGACAGGCCAGAAATGGGCAGGAGACATCCACACATATTCCTGTGCCCACACACATGAAAACTCCCGAGCTTCATCCTCCTAAAGAATCCAAGATGAAGCGACATGGGGGAAAAGTGTAAATGTTTGTCAAGCAGAGCTCAGTGGTGGCTCTGGCAATGTTGTTTCAGAGGAGTGAGTACATAATATTACCTACTTACACGTTTAAATCAGTCACAGCCCCTCTGCCTTCTCCACATTAGATCCCATCAATAGCAGCTTTATGCAGGCAGGAACATAACCTGGGGACTGGAGCAGCAACACGGTGTCAGGGGAAGTTAGTGCAAATTGCTCCATCGGCTGGACATTAAAGCAAGGAGTGATATCACTCTTAAAATAAGAAACCTAACGTAATGTGCTTTAATAGCTGAATAATTGCTGTGAGCAAAGAAGGAGGCTTTGTGAGAGAGGATCAGTGAAAGCCAGGAGTGAGTGCTCATGACATCAGAGCAATGCACAAGAGAAACTTTATTCTCACAGCTCCGCAAAAATGGCTTGTCAAGCTGCCAGTCCCAGATAACTCGGTGGGAGACATTAGGGAAGAGTTAATAAGATGATTGATTTACAGCTGGAAAAAATTAAAGAGTCTGAAAATTGACAGACTGACATTGTTTGAAAGATTCACGAGAAACCTCCCCCATTTCTTTGGAAAAGAAGGTCAAATGCTTCCATCAGTCATTTGCAGCCAAATTTGGAGCGTGCAGCACTTCAACAGGTATTTTGGGGGACTCACTGTCAGTTCCCCTTCATGGGAAGCTGTTTGAAACTATTATCATCTTAATTTAGCTATGTAAAAATAGATCTTAAAAGTCTGTACCTTCTTATGGGAAGAAGCGAGTTTAAAATATTTTATTTAAATTTACCAGCTGTGGATCAGATCCAAAACCTTTATGAAACTTCTGTATTTCTTATTGCTGGATTTGAGTGGTGTGTTTTCTTTACTTGTTAGGAAAAACTGTCAACTTTGTCTCAACTCTGTATATATTTTTACGGTGGTTTGCAAGCACAAGGGAAACTAAGGGTCCTTTCACAAATTTTGGAGCTGGTCCATCGTATTTTTTTTAACAATTTACTTTGTAAAAATACTTGTTAAGATTGAAACACATGATTTATTGTTGATAGAAACAAAACCCCGTGGACACTGCATTGTGTCTTTGCAAAGAAACAAACTTTATTCTTAAAATGCCATTTTTCAGGCACAATGGCAGGGGCAGCTCCAGGAGCCATTTGCACCTTGGTTTTCTGCAGCAAAAGGCAAATGCATCCATTGAAAGTAATTGTAGAGAGACAACACTTCTATGTTTTCAATCTTCAATCACCCATTTAAAAAGAGGCTTTTATTTTTAGTGTCAATATGTTTGATCCATCAGTTATACAGCTAATAAGGGACAAGTCTGGCTTTCAGAAGTCTTTCATGAGTTTCCAAAGACATAAAGAAACTTGCTCCAGACTCAATTTGACTCAGACTAGACATGAAAAAACCCACCTTTACAAACGCATGTGTGAGTTGAGGGCAATGATGTAATGAACAGAAATAAGAAGGATATGACGTTTATCTCAGATAGAGGAAAGAAAGGAAAATAAGGCCAGACATCAGCAATACACTCTTTGAGGCAACAACAAACACAGTGACATTATGTCCACAGCTCAGCTCTGTTATTGAGGTCACTTAGGAAAGTGAGCGTCTGAAAAAGAGCGACACAATTGAAGAATTTAAGTCTCTCTCTGGGGAAAAAAAAGTACACTTTCTGTTGGCTTTTGCATCAGATAAGTATCAAGTTGTTTGGGTTTTAGGGAAGAATGGAAAGGAGCAAGGTAAACTATAGAGGGAGAGCAGCTGAAGAGGTTTGAAAACTTTCTGGTGTTTAAGTCCGACGGACTCTGAAGCCAGATGAGTTTTACCAAGTACTTCTCTCTTTATTTAAGATATATTAGATCTTATCTTCATCAGACAAACTCGTTGGTGTATCAACAGTCTGTTGAGTTATCCCAACTTTCAGAGTCTTGTGGAACAGATCCACTTAGCCCTATAGTCTGTTCTAAAATCCTCCTAAACAACCCGACAGCAACTCTCCCAAGCTAAAAATAACCCTCAGGTTTACCTAAATGTATGCTGACATGTCAAATTAATTTCATTTCCTCCCTGGCAATAAGACCCAAGTGATACCTGTGATGGTTTTTGAATAAGGAGGCTTTTGACAGTGTTTGGATTGGTGCTCTCATAACTTAGGGCAGTGCTGTCTGGAGGAAATCACCGTGTGAGAGATGTAATTTGGATATTCACTTGGTTGAAAACACCTTATCAGAACAAAAGCGATCCTAACAAGCCAAGTACCTTATTAGGAATCCAGCAATGTAACAGCCAGTGAGAGCTGTAAAATGGGATGTTTAAGAAGAATACAAATGCACAAGTACCACATCAAAATTAATTGACCGAAGAACAGTCTGATGTAAAAGTGGATCGTGAGTTAAACATGGACCAAAATTGCAATATAATGCCCATTCTCAGCCAAATCTCATTTAGGGGTGTATGAAGATTATTTCTTTGCTTTCTTAGCGTGTCTGAGGTCTTGTCTGAAACACTGTGTCTCACTTTGAATCCTGTGCTGTTAAAGGACAGAGACAAGGTAGAGGCTGGAGGTCATCACACTGATGTTCACATCCAGCTGCAGGAGCAGCTGAGGCAGGTCAAGGTGTGTGGTCCAGAGGGGAAGAGCAGGAGGTGACTCTGTGACAGCAGAGGTGCTGTAGGAGATGAGGCTGTGCCTTCACATTGCAGGAATTAAAACCCAGCAGCATTGCTGGGGGTTCTGCAGCCTGACAGAGTGGCTGAAACGCTTCTCCTTCTCTGGAAAACTTCTTGGAAAACCTCATTATGAAGTTTACTACAGGTCCCATTTCCACCCAGTTCCCACCCACCCAAATCAGCAGGGAACAGGCAATCCCAGAACTCTCCTGCCCCGTTTTCATAAGAAAGGCTGGGGCTGTGGAAAGAGCTGCCTGCCCAGTGTCACAGCTCTTGTCTTGGTTGTGGAGCATCTGTACTGGGCAACAGAACTGGGGAAGGGTCTGCAGAGTCAGTCGTGTGAGGAGGAGCTGGGGGGGCTCAGTCTGGAGAAAAGGGGGCTCAGGGGGAACCTTCTGGCTCTCCCCAGCTCTCTGACAGGAGGGTGGAGATGGGGAGGGTCAGGCTCTGCTCCCAGGGAATAAGGGACAGGACAAGAAGAAATGGCCTCGAGCTGTGCCAGAGGAGGTTCAGGTTGGACATCAGGAAGAATTTCTTCATGGAAAAGGTTGTCAGGCACTGGAAGGGGCTGTCCAGGGAGGTTTGGAGTCCCCATCCCTGGAGATGTCCAAGGAATGACTGGACGTAGCACTCAGTGCTCTGGGCTGGGGGACAAGGTGGGGATGGGGCACAGCTTGGACTCAATGATTTTGGAAGTATTTTCCAACATAAATGATCTATGATTGTATGATTCTTCATCCAGGGCACATTCATAATACCAATTTATTTCTAGTGAAAATGCGTCTTTCTCATACTTCTATTTCTTACTGAACATTTTCTAAACACAATGAAACTTTTCCTTTCCTTGCATCCTGCTTGGATTTCAGTGTTTCCCATTTCTGGGGAGATGAGAATCATGGGCAGAGCAGGCAGTCAGGCAGTACTTCCAAATGCCAGACTGATCTTTTTTCTTTAAATTAAACTCCCAACTAAAACAGAAACCAGCAGCTCAGGGGTGGAAGGCACAAAGAGATTATTGCTGAGAAGAGCAGAACAGGAGGATAAAATGTGTAGCTTTTGAAAAGCCCTTTCTGTAATGACAGAATTCTCTCTGTTTGGAGTTGACAGAATAAATTAAAAATATTCTGCCAGCTTCAAAGATACTGATTTAGGAAACCAAAGTTGCCTAATGGACTGGAATATCATCTCCATGTTTTCAGTTTCCTCCATTTTACCCAAATCATTCACTTCAATAATTAAAGGATAATGAGCCGAACAGTTTCTCCGTTTATAACCAACTCTCTCTGGATAGAGATTCAAAATAATAATTAAAAAAAGAAAAAAAAAGGAATCTGCTCTGCAGAACATGCTTGCAAATAATGGGAATATCCTTCACTTTCCCTCTCCAAGGGTTTCCTAGCTGCCCTCTATCAGTCAGCTGCCATTCCATAGGGATGCAACCAGGGGCCAATGAAGAGGCTGCTCTTTTGCAGGATGATCCATCAAGACCCACATTCCTCACACAGATACAGTTTCCCTCCTAGAAAACAGGTTTGTATCCATCCATATAGGGAACCTCATTGATGAGAAAAAAAGAAAAATCCTAATCCTAATTACAGCACTTCTTAAACTTTTCTTGACCTCTCCCTAACACTGTCCCCTCTTGGACACACTCCCTGCACAGCCTATGACAAGGATCAGGGACAGGCAGGACTGGCCTTAGGCAAGAATTAGTTCAGGAAGGAGATTTTTCACCAAATCTGTGTTTTCTGCATTTTTAAAAGTCTAGTGGAAAAAGCAGTACCAACACTAACAGGTTCAAGCAGTAAAACATCCCTTAATCTTTGTGTTCAAGTTCACGTGGATGGATTCACTCCACTTGGATGTAGGCACTTCCCTGGCTGTGAGCTTCACTCCCTGTCCCCAGCAGGGACACAGAAATGTCCCTAGCAGGTCACTCAGTGGTTTTCCAGTGATTCCCAGCCTCGTGCAAGCAGGGGCTCCCCTGGCTCCTGACCAGCACTAAACTCCCCCCTACAAGGAGTCTGAACTACTTCAAACATTTCATTGACCAGGGCTGGACTTTCCCAGGATCAGGATTTTTAAAAGTGACTTGTGTAGCAAAAGCATCAATCAAGACAGATCAGGATTTGACATTTTCAAGGGGGTAAAGTTCTTTCTTTCAGTTTTCTTTCTTTCAGTTTTTCTCCCAAAAACTACCCAATGCCCATCCCCTCCCCTCATCACAGTCTGCTGCCCCTGACCACCAATGGCATAAATAAATTAGTTATGAGTTTTTCCAAGCAATAAACTTTTTTTTTTTTTAAAAAGAAACACAGCAGTATCTAAGAGCTTTCCATGCTGGAGTTTGGGAGCTTTTCAGAGCCATAAAATATTTACTTTAATTTTTTTCCATTAGGTCTTAATTCTCAATATTTTATAAGAAGCTAAATTATCCAGGAGAACTGAGTTTTTATTTTGGGGGGGAAAAAATCCCAAAAGGCATTTGCCTAATTAGAAAATGACCATTAAGCACTGAGTGCAGAGAACATTTCTGATAGAGAGAATTGAGCACAGAAGGAACCAAGCACAGACTTAAAAAATTCAGAACTGTTTATTTTTCCTTCAAAGAGGATCAGTTTTAAGAACTGAACAGATTGAGATTCATTTGCACTCCTTTATCTTTTGCTCCCAAAGCAAAGCAGTGTGCTTTATTTTTCCTTTCAATGCCACTACCTTCTCTGGGCCCCATTTGCTGGACCAAGCCCCTCTCAGCTCCCCATGGCAAGTGCCTTTATCCCCTCGTGTTCCCCACAGCACTTCCCTGCCTCGTGTCCTGCACACTTATCCCAGGGCAAATAAAAATTTGGAAACCCAAATTCAGAATGAAATCCCAGGACTCTCTACTCAGACCTTGCTACCCCCAAAATATCTTTTTTTTTTTTAATGTAAAAGCCCAGAAGGGCTTCTGTCTGTGCCAGAGCATCCAGGCTCCTGGTCCTCTGGAGGTTTCAGGATCTCTTGGCTCAGGCAGAAGAGAGGGAAAGGAGGACTGGGAGAAAGGGGACATGTTTCATCAGAGTGGAGCAGGTAAAACCCCAATATTAGGTATCTTCTCATGTGACAACTCAGACTGCCTGGCACACACTGTGGTCTGCCTTGGCACGAGTATAACTCATGGGTAAACAACAGGTAGGAATTTCCACCCCAGGAAAAGGGAAGGAGTCATAAATGGCCATAGGCTGGCCCAGATGTGGTACATAGGGGGCATCAGTGAATGGGTGACATTGGTGACCCAATGACATGGGTGGCAGCAGGTGGCCCTTGGGCACCCATCTGCACAGTCCTCAGTGGGAATGGTCAGATTTGTGTTGGCTCCAGACTGAACATGAAGGGAAAACCCAACTCTGGCATATTTCAGACCCTGTCTAAGCACAGAAAAAATTTCTTCCATGACCCACTTCTGTATCAGGGCTAGTTGCTCTCTCTGCTGACACATCCAAGGCATCACAGTGTCATGGAATGTCACCTAATTGTCCCCACAGAGGCAAGTTTTGCCTCCCCATTGCCCATGTAGAGGCTGGAGAGCTGTAGCCCAGGGAGCAGCAGTGGCACACGCAGTTAATGGTGATGAACACTCTGATAATGCAGCATTGGGGGGTTGGAATTCGCCATAACCTTCTTCATTAATTACATGCAGTTAAAGGTTATTAATTATGCCTTGTTGACATGAAACTGTTTTACTGTCCAAAGGCAAAGCTGGGTTGGACACAAAGAGCTGGAGGCTTGTCCTTCCCTCCAATGAACCAGTCACCCCCTCTCTACACTATCTCCATCTCACCCCCTCCTCATCCCCCAAATTGAGAAAGAATTTGCATTATTCCTCTGAAAGCATTAATTGAGAGAAGAACAAACGGAGTCCCAGGCAATTTGAAGAAGCCTCATTACTGACTGAGGGCTTGTTGTGAATCAACGTCTGTCAAAACAACAATTGCACCGCCCTGGCCCAGCACCAAAACTGTACTGGGAGGGCTGGTGGGAGAGACGAGGGTTTTGTTCTCCAGGAGCCAGTTGTGCACCTTTAATGATGACCATAGCAGCCAGCTCCTGGCTGATTTCTGCACAGCCCAGTGCGTCCTTTCCCCCATTAAACCCTTGTTACTCAGCAGCAGGACGAAAGCCACGGGCCGGGACACGGCGGCCCCCGCCAGGCAGAGGGGCTCCAGACAATGTCACACTTCTCTGCCCGGAGACCACCCGCAGCAGGAGGTGCCACTTGCAATTAGGACATGTTTGTTTTCTGCTTTGCCTGACTTTGTCCCAGCTGGAGGAGAGCTCCAGCCCGGGACAGGGTGAGATGTGAGTGCTTTGCAGAGAGACGAGAGGGATGAAGTGCCTTCTGCTGCTCTGCACAGGAGGGCAGAGTTGTTTGGGGCACAGGGAGGGCTGTACAGGTTTTCAGCTGGGCTCTGCAACAGCTCCTGTGGTTTTTTTTATTTGCTCTTTCCTCTTGCTTCTCTCCTTTCTTTTTCTTTGGGCCAAAATTCCCATCTTCAATCACCTCTCAGTTCCCTGGATGGGATGACCTCATGTGTCTCCAGGCATGTCAGATATCTAAGTGAGGTACAACGTCAATGTGGGGACATGGGAGTCTAAGACAGGGCTAAGGGTGTCCCTGCCTCTCTCTCTTACCCTTGTGGACATCAACCCATTAACTTTCCTTTCCCCTCCCTAACTCATCATCCTTAAATTGCTGCATTGTCCTCTGGCCCAGATGTGGTTTAAACATTGCGAGAAGTTAAACAAGGTGAGAAGGATGGAAGGGAAGGAAAGAGAGGACCTTTTCTCCCAGCAGCATCCAAGGCTGTTTGGACCCAGAGGTTTTGCTTCCAGCCCACCTGTGCTTGGGTCAGCAATGTAAGGCCTAAGGATGCTGCCTTTGGGGCCAGCAGATTTCTCCCCTGACGCTGGACCAGCTCTGTGGGATGATCACTGAATTCACAAGGAGCTTAGGGATATTCTTGTCAGGAGTAAGGACAATCTGTTTGCTTTGTGTTTGCTCTTTGTAACTGGTGCTGAAATACCAGGATGTGAGAGCAAAGCTGTGCTGAGGCTATTTTGGGATAAAGGCTTTGAGAGCCTGGGCTGTGCATGTGCAGCTCATCACCACCACGGTCCTCCTACAAGTGCCCAGCTCATACAAAGTGGTCTTCAAACAGTCTAATAGTAACTGTTTTCTCTAAACATTTACAACCAACAAAATGTGCCTGTGTACGTTCAGCAGAGGGCCAAGGAGAAAAACAGCAGCTGCTCCCTGCATTCCTGCTGGAGCTTGTGTATATTCCAATGCTTTTTAAAGCATCTATTTACATTTGCATTTTGGATCCTTCTTCACTTCCTGAGGAGACTTGGCCAAATCCATTCCTGGTGCAAAGAGGGTGCATTGCCCTGACAGGAGAACAGCCACACTCCCTCCCCACTGGGCACAGGGATCACCTGATGTCTTTTTCCATGACACGCACGTGGCTCTCCTGCTTTGCTTGTCCTTAGGGAAAAAGGCTCTGGCATTTGGCTGGAGTGCCCAGGCCATGGTCCATGCTGGAGGACTGGTATCTTGTGGTCACTCATGGCACCACCTGAGCTCATACCATCCCCTGGGGCTTCCCCACCTTTTGCCCCAGCAGGCAGGGATGCTGCTGAGGGAATTCTGCCCTCTGCATATCATGTAAGTGGGGCAGCTCAAGGCTGAGAGCTCTGGGAAACCACCTTGGACCTCCCAGATCACCTGCAAAAGAGCACAGCATCACTACAGCTCCTCTGCTTTCAAACTGGAGCATGGAGCACTCACAGGAAGATCCAAGTCTGGGTAAATTGTGTTGGCTTCAGCAACAAGCACAAACCCACCATGCAGGGATGCAGGAGAGGGTCTGGTTTTCTGCTCAGCAGGAGCCACAGCTCAGCTCTTACCAACTCCTTCTGGGAAGTAATGAAGCAGCTACCAAAGGCTGTGAGGAGAGAAAGTACCATCCAGTCTCTGTTGGGCTCTGGAGAACTGTGTTTTTATCAGAGAGCATGTGATAACTTCAGTCTTTCCCTGCTTAATGATGTCTTGGAGCAGCACAATCCCCACGTCGTTCCCTGCTAACCATTCACTTGGAGCAGGTCTTATTGCCCAGAGAAGCAATTCTGCCTAGGGAAAAAAAGACAGGCAGTTGTGTGTGTCCTCCTGGGATAATGCCCACCTTGGGAAGACTGCACATTGCTGGGATAATGCTCTCCCCCATGGGACATTGCCAGGCAAGGTGCCCCCAGCCATCCCACACCTCCAGGCATCAGGTGGAGTTTTTATTAAAATTGCCTGTGAATGTTGGGAAAGCAGTATGGAAAGATCCCCTCTTTGGGAATATGCTCTTGGATGGGCCAGTCTGTGCTCTGCTGAAACATGGGGACCAAAGAGCTCTCAGAGCATCACCCCCAGAGCAGCAGCAACCCCATACCCCATATCCCAGGGGGCACAGCCCTCACTGGGGTGGGGGGCACAGCTCTGAGGGCTGTCAGTCTCTTAGGGATTGGATGGGAAATTCCCCCAAGTTCCGACCCGGAGTTCTGTGCCATGTCAAGGATTAAATCCCTTCTAAAAGGCAAACCCAAAGCTCATGGGGGTGGATTACAGGGAGGATGCTGCCTATGAGGTGAACACATTGCTCATTACAAAACATAAAATATCTGAGGCTGCTGAGGCTGGTTTTGGAACCTCAAAGGTTTCTGATTTCTGCTAACAATGTCTTCAACCTGCAGGTAATTGAGAAGGTCAGGTAAAGAGGAAAAGGGAACTCTGATGCTGTGTCTGATGTCTCTTTTCCCTGCATCTTTCCCCAGCCTTTCCATGGATCCTTAAAGCAAAAGTCATACATTTACATTTCTGGTTCATTCCATTCTTTTTCTTAGAATAGGAAGATAAAAGCCCCTTTGCATTTTGCAAGATATTTGATGATCTTGCATCTTAAACAAAATACTGCGGGGGGATGTGTTTAAGGCCAAAATCATCCAGGGTGCAATTTCATAGCATTGTCCTGGGACCAGGAGGTGACTGGAATATCCTGTGCACTGTGATAAAATATCCTACAACTCTTTCTGCAGGGCATGACCCCATAAACCCAGGTGTTGTCCTGGTAGAGCACAGGGACCTGTTCCTCTTCCCCCAAGCTGCCTTCCATTCACTTTAATTATCTGGTGCACCACAGCAGGTATCTTGCATGGTTGGTCACCTTTAATGGCTCCTCAACAGTAGAGATTTAATTAAATTAGCAGCTTCAAAAACAAACATGGAAATGAAGAGAAAATAGGCCTGGTGTGTTAAACACAAAAAATGTCATCACTTAACAGTGACATTAACAAATGACGTTCATTACTAATTTTCCAAGTGACCAAGTCTGATATCTGATGGAGATGTGGGGAATTCCAGTAATTCTCTTTTAATCATTTCACTTTGCATGATGGAAGATGGGAGCTGCTCACCAGTAACACGGTGCTGGGCCCAAGAGGGGAGGCAATTCTTCATGAAAGAAGAGTACAGGTTTTGTCTTGGTGCAGCATCAACGTGACCAGAGGCTGAGACAGAGGCAGAGCAAGTGCAGTGGTGTTTTAATCAGAGAGCAGGTTTTAATTCCCAGGCTCAGAAGAGCCGGTTGATCAGCTTTGCTTCCTTGTGGCAGCACCTCCAGAGGAACATAAAGAGCTGCGTGGTGTAAACCACTGCAATTTCATAGCAGTTAACAGCAAGAGGCCATAAAGGCTACGCTGCTTTTTACTTTAGCCCCCCTTGAAGATCCATCCTTTTTGTGCCTACATGAATCTCTGATGAATTCCTAAAAGCCATGAGTATATTTGTATTTCTGTGCTGCTCGTTCCTGTTTGCCCGTGTTAACTGCCACCATCTGGTTTCACCTCTGTGAGTTGTGCTGTGCATCCCATATTGGACTCTGCTTTCATTCCCAGATCTCATAAATACACCTTACAAAAAAAGGAGATGGGAACTGTCGCTGATTACAATGTCTCACTCCATCACTGTTTGATGTGGAGGAGCTTTGCGCTCCTTTATTTGCTTTATTTCCTTCTTGCTCACCTTTCAGAGCTGCTGTCCCTGCATGTTTTTCCCTCTGCAGTGTTTGTGGCTGATTCAGTGACTGCAGAGGTGTTTGCTTTTGTAGGCAGATGTGCTCTGGGAGAACATGCATGTGCTTGTGTGCGATGTGACAGGACATGCTGTACCACAGCCCCAGTGCAGAATAGCTGCTGCTTTTGTCTGTTTTTTTGTTGCTATTATTGCTGCAGGGCTTGGACCACACCTGCCCAGTATGACACAAGGACCAAAGCCCAAGGTGGGAGATGGCCCTGGCTGTCCTGTTGACCTCATTTCAGCATCACAGCCATGACCACACTGCTCAGGCAGAGATGATTTTCAAACACTGTTAATGAACATAAATTCGTATCCATATCACTCGTATAGACCTGGTCCTTCTAAATCCTATACCTCTAAAAAAGGCAACCTCAGCTCCAAACAGCTTGCAGTAATACCTGACAGTGCTTCCCACAGTGGTCACAAACAATTATCCCTGCAGCAGGCATTTGTTAGTGCATGGTGCATCTCAGCCCAGTGACAGCCTGCATTGCTTTGGGAGGACAACACACCTGGGATACACTGCTGAGACTGGAACAGCACCTCCAGTACACAGGGTGGCTTCACCTGCCTGTTTCCCATGGTGTATATCATAGGATCAAAGAGCAATTTGCATTGGAAGGGAATTTTAAAGGCCATCTCATTCCACTCCCTGGCCACAGGCAGGGACACCTTCCAATAGACCAGGTTGCTCATAGCCCCATCTAGTCTGGCCTCAAAAGTTTCCGGCTATGGAGCATCTTGTGCCTTATTTCCTGCCAGAAATGAGAGCATCTTTCTACCCCCCAGTTGTACCTCGCACCAGTAAAAGCAGGCTGTATCCACAGCAGGGTCTGTCACCTTGGGCAGGAGCTTCTGCCAAGTCTGAGTGGCACAGCAGATCTCAGCTCCCACCCAGCTGTGGGGAGGTTGGGATCAGTGGGAAGATTGGGATCAGTGGGAAGGTTGAACTCAGTAGGAAGGTTGGGATCAGTGGGAAGATTGGGATCAGTGGGAAGATTGGGATCAGTGCGTGGTTACATCATTCCTTAGGATGTTCAGCTCCTTTTTTTGTAGCATGTGTAGGAGCTGCCCAAACTCCCCCAACACCCGGCGGGGATCTCTTGTAATATCAGAGAGTTGTACCTCAGCAATCTGAGGGGAGCAGGAACAGGACTTACTGTGGAGGCTCAAATTCTCCTAAAATGCTGGAGAAGGCAAATGTACTTCAGATCCCTGTTCTGGCTGAGCTAAAACGAGCAACCAACATGGAGAAGTTCACCGTGGTGATTTCTATGCTGTTCTCGACAACATGTTCAGCTTTGATATGAGAAAACATTATTCCAAAAACCTTCCAACCCTTTGTGCAGGACTTGGCAGCAGATTGGCACTAAAGGCCAGGTGCCCATCCCCCCAGTCAGACTGTTGTGCCTCCATGTGGTCCATGCAGTTATCTCTGCTCTACGTCAGGGAAACTGAGGCACTGCTGTGGCAAATCCAGACTGCCCAGCACAGAAGTTCAGGGAGCTCAGAGCATCCCCAGGTAACAACCTCCAGGTGATTTAAAATGAAGGGAACACACTCAGACTGCCCTGGTTCTCCAAAGGAGAGGCATCCACAGTGTACTCATAGCTGACAGGAGGGAGGGACATGGGCACTTCGTGCTCTTTGTCAGGATTTTGGGACATGCCAGGAAAATCCAGGACCCAAAATGTCCTGGGTTCCCGTGGAGAAGATGATGGGCTCTAGTCTAGCCTGGGTTTCCTAGGAAGACACTGAGCTGACCCCTCATGAACACTAAACAAGAGCAAGCAGGAGGCAGTGCCTTCCTCCTCCAGCTGCCTTTAGTGCTGTCCTCAGCTCCAGGAAGGTCTGTGCCACTGGGAAACTTCATTTATGGAAAGCCCAGCTCAGCCTGCAGGACCAGAGGGGCTGGCAGGGCAGGCAGCTCCCTGGGCTGGGTGCAGGCTCAGCCTAGGACAGCAGAGCCCTGGTGCTGCTCACAACGGGGGCAGTTGCTGCTCTAAGCCTCAGTTTGATTTAGTTTAGGTTTCAGAGGCAACATATAAACATTCCCAGTGTAGACACTTCTTCCAAGGGGCTCGGCCAAGTGGGGTTTCCTTCTCTGTGTTTATGGGAAAGCATTTTGTTTAGACAGAAAAGCAAATGATAAAATCCCCACATTCCTCCCCAGCACATCTCAGCCAGCTCATCGGCCCCTGGGATGGAGATTTAGCACAAACTCAAGGGAAATTTGCATTAACAGTCCCTTATTAAAGCACTGTCAGTGTGTCTGTGGGACACAGGCACCACAGGCTGGCTCAGGAGCTGGGAGAGGGTGGGAAGCATCGCTGGTAATGCAGCCTGGAAACCAAGTTACCCTGAGATCAATTAGAGCAGAAAATTCCTCTTCTAAGGACTCTTCCAGCCCATGAATCAATCCCAAAGCCCACCTATAGCCCAGGAAGGTTAGAAAAAGTGGTATTGCCTGCACTGTGTCCTTGAGAACTATGAAATGAGAGAGAGTTTGGATTTTTGCCCTTCAGGGCAGGTTGAAAATTCGCCTCAGTATGAACACCAGCAGAAAGATTTACACCGTGTAGTACTGCTCAAAATAGGCTCTAAGTGAGAATTAATTGGTATCTATACCTCTGAGCAGGGTGAATTTCCCCTGGGCCTGAATAAGTTCTGCCTGGGCTTTCATGGAGTTATTATTACTTTCATTAAAGGGGAAGAAAAAGGGTTGAAAATCTCCACTGAGAACAGCTGGCTAATTTTTGCTCTTTCTTTATAACAAACTCAGGCCAGGATCTGGTTGCTGGCAAGCACAGCCCCAACATCTGCAGAAGGAGAGGCCTCTGGAATTTTCCAACTGATGTGAACTATTTCCCCAGTTAACAACAGTGTCTGTCGAGACAGGGATGGGGTGACCAGGTGGTCATTTTTGGATACATAGCTGGGTATCACAGGGCAAGAGACCGAAAGAAAACCCAACCTCACGGAGAGGTGAATTCCAAACTATGCTCTGAGGGGTCAGATTTTCCTTCTGGGACTCGAGTCTTGCCTAGTTTTCTCCTTGATTTGCATGACCTGTATAAGGGAAGGGTCTAATGTCACTCCTGTGTCCCCACTGACCTCCAAAGATCCACTGTCAGTCTTGTAAACACCAATACCATGGTTTCCTCAGCAGTGAATTTCTGAGAGCTTTACAGAGCAGGTCCATAAAGCTGTTTATCTCCACACACACGTTGGGCAAACGAGGCCCAGTGCTGAGAAGTGACTTACCCAGCTCACCCATCCAGCACCATCACCCTCCTAAGGGCCAGCCTTGGCCTTGCTGGAAGAGCTGGTCCTTCACCTCCCATACATTTGGAATTTGACTTGAGGAGCTTCCAAAAGTAATTGTATGGGTGATTGATGGCTTCAGCATGACCCACGAGAGTGAGACACACCCTGAGAACCTGCAGAGCAGTGAGTGCATTTCCATTGGTATTCCCAGGAATGGCACTGGGGGTGGAGGAGAGGAGAGGAAGCACCAGGATCAACCTCACCTCTAACTCTGATCAAGCTGAAATCCCCAACCAGAGGAATGGGAAGGCCCCAAATTAGCTAACACCAGTCTGAGAGGCTCACTGGAGCAGTGATCTGGCAGCTCTCACCTCCAAGCCTCCAAACCCCTTCCCATCTTCCTCAGAGTTCAACCACAAAACAAAGGGAGCCAGTTCCCACCTGGTGACACACTGGGCATCCTCAGGAAGGAGGCAGTGCAGGGGTTAAGTCTCTTGGCAGCATTTCAGTGGTACGATGCAATAAAATATTTTATGACATTTTTACAATATTGTGCAATGGGATTTCGAGACCTCAAAAGAAAACACTGTGTTAAAGTAAGATGCAGCTGAGTGGAGCAAGCCCAGCAGGTACGATTTTATCTCTCTTCCTCCTCTCTTTTTCCCTTCTCCCACTGCCCTGGCTGCAGGCAGGAACATTGTTCCCCATGCCATGGGCCAGCCCAGCTTCCCTGGTGCTTCCCAGCACATCTGTGCCGGGTTTATGTGCGTGTCACATACTTCCACAGTGAGCACACACTACATGTTGCTACAAACAGCCCCAATAAACATCGGAGCCAAGGGTGTCTAAATATTACAACATATTAAACACCCTTTAGCCTGATCCATAACCTTGTAATTGGTATAAAAATAACATCAGGTTGTCTCTGAGTCAGAGATCTCTGAGGTTGTGAGAGTGTCCCAGGGACGGGACACTGGGCTGGCTCAGCCTGGTCAGGATCACTGAGGCATTTTGATGATCTTCTCCAAAATGAATGCACTGTATAGGTAGAAAATTTGCCTGCAATTCCAAGATAAATTTGACCAGGACTGTTCCAGATGCTCAGGGATCAGAGAACGCTACTTAAAACACGCAGGAGATTTAACACTAATCCCCAAAGTTGGGTGGTGGAAGAAGAGTATTTATCTCACCCAAGAAAGATCTTCCTTCCCCATTTCCACCCTTCTGGTAACAACATGGGACAGGAATGTACTTTTATAGCTGAGGCAGCGAGGAGGTTCTTCTGTAATCACTTTATTCCAGGAACTGACACTCTAAGAAAAATCCCAAATATCACAAGGCCTGGCATAAAATCGTACAAATTGGCAACACTACATTCGGAGTGAGGGAAGCTAAGAAAAGCCTAATCCAATCTTATGCTTTAGAGTCCCGGCATCACGGCAGCACATTGCCTGGGGTGGTTGGGAAAGAAAGGCTTGTCCCAGCATGGGATGTGTCCAGGCTCTCAGCAGAGCACAGAGGGCTTCACAGAAGAAGCCCCAGCGTTTGAACCTCTGCAGGCAGAGACATCCAACGTCACGGCTGATTTGTCTGATCAAACAGAGCAAATCCCTCGCTCTGATCCTGCTGATGGCTCTAAATTGCTTTAACCATTGTGAAATGAGCCACACAATACATTTTCAGTGTAAGCAATTTTTTTTTTTCTTTCTTAACAGCTCTTTGGCCTGACTTCAGTAGGAGGCTCAGCTCCCTTGGAGGGTGCTGCTGAGAAACTGGCGTACGTGAAGACTCACCTGAAGTGCTTTTATTCCTTTGTTTCCTGCTGTTGATTACTAAAATGTTTTTTATTACATGGCTCCAGCCGTGCCCACAGCTTCCTTGCTGTGGATGCTGTACATGCTCACATGAAGGCACCTTTGTTTGGAACTGTGTAATTACAGCTGGGGTTGGACACGAGCTGTCTGACCCCCCTGAAGGCATCTGGCTCTTCCCAAAAGAGGGTCCTCCTTGGCTGCCAATGGGAAGTGCATTGGAGGAGTTGTTACCCTTCCAATAAATCCTGGTTTTATCAGCTCCTGCCTCTCTTCAGCACCACTTCTCAGTGCCAAAGCAACTCCATGGGTCAAAGCAACACGAGAAGTCGTGCACTGAACTGCATTAAAACACCAGCACATTTTCTGCTCTGTTACTCAGAGAGTTTTCCTTCCCTCTTCCAGTTTTGAGGATCCCCTGTGCCTTCAGACTTCACTTTTTTTTGCAGTACTTTTGGAACTGCGTCAAACATGGTAAAAATTTCAATATCGAAAGTTTGAGCAAAAGTAACATGTGACACCATTTGTCAATCACAATGAATCTTTTTGCTGCTGGGAAAGGTATTATTTGAAAGCCCCAAATTTTCTCACAGTGTGAATTCTCCAGCCAAATGTTTCCAAATTCAAATTCAAATTTTTCATGAGGTGTCAAAAAAAAAATAATCCTAGCCATACCTAGCTATGTCTCCCTCAAAATGCTAAATTTCTCTGCTTTGCAAGTCAAATTTGAGCAAGTATCTCCAATTAGGAGGAGTTTGCCTGGCAGCTGGTAAAGAGATTTTCTTTGTACTCCTGAAGTCTGTGTGCAAAATCCTGGAGCAATGTTCTGGAAAACATCATCCTGCCTGGCAGAGGTGCTTCCCAAAGTGACACCTCAGGCTGTGACTTCCCACAAGCCAAAGAACCACTTCCCTGGGGAGCTGCTGTTGGATTGATGTTGTTTTACTGGGGAACCTGGGCATTATCCTGCTCACACATATAAATCCTGGATATTTGTGGGTGTCATGGGTGACCTGGTGATTAAAGTATCTCAGTCTTCATCCATCCTTAGCATGAACTGCCTCTCACCTTGGGATTTCACTTTGGAATATTTTGGGATAGGCTTTTTTGGTGAAACTCTTCCAGAGCAGGAGAGGCTCCTGGAGTCCTGAAGAGCTTAGGATGGAAAACAGGAGTCCTGCAAAGGGACAGGCTGTGTGCTGAGGCTCAGCTGCATCAGGGACCCTACTGGGTGGTGACAGAAGGTGACAGATGTCCTTTCCATGAGGGAAGCTCTTCTTTGGGCTGCTTCTTGCTTGTCTGCAAAGCCTTGTCAATTCACAAGCCTCAACCTCTTAAAAACTATAAAGGAAACCAGAAACATTTTTGGCTCAGATGAAAGAAAGGGTGGTGGCAGAAGGGAAAGTTTTATCTCCTCTGAAGTAGCTGTGACTCCACCACTGGGCATGTCCACACTCACAATGAGGGGTCTCCACATCTGATGTCCCCCTCAGCTCATGTAATCCCAGCAAGTGCAAAATCCTTCCCCATCTGCCTGCAGATCTATCCAAGTCCCCCTCCAGCACCTCACAGAGTGCCCACCATCATCCCTCAGTGCTTTTTCCCACTCCAGGCTTTCTTAAGACATGAGGCTTTGGTGCTCCAGCTTGGGCTCCCAAAGCACCTGCAGCTCACCTGGAACAGTCTTTAACTCAGGGGTCCTTGTGAAGCATCTGCTGGTGGCAGCACCTCTCCCAGGAGAGCTGGGAATGTGCCTGGACACCCCCTGGGTGCCCTGGCTCCTGGGCCAGCTGCTATCGATGGCACCAGAACTTGGATTACATCAATTCTTGTGACATTGCCCAACTGAAACCCTGCTCCCCGAGGGAGGCTCAGCTTAATTGACTGTGGTTATTAATATTGTATTATCAGCAGCCAGATGGTCCAGAGACAGGCAGTTTTCATACATTTTACTGATGTCCTTCAGCGGAAAATTATTTCCACTTATCTTTCATCCTCATATACTTCAGGTGGAACGGAGTGTTAACAGCAGCACCTCCACCGTGAGCAAAGTCACCACAAGGAAGTACCTGGTGTGAAGAGGTGTGCAATTAAAACAGCTCCCTGGAATGACTGGGGGGTAGGAGGAGATGGTGGGTCCTACCTGCCAAGCCTGGAAAACACCTGGAGTGGTGCTGCTGGAAAGACTTTGTTCTTTTTATTTCACTTTTCCTGGCTTTTTGAATGACACTCGAAGAGCTGTCAGTGGTGGGTGCTTGAAACACAAAGCCCCCAGAAGCATCACCAAAACCTTTCCAGATAAAGCCTCCACACACAGACAGGAGCTGTACAAGTCCTTGGGCTTGTTAAATCTAAAACTCATTTGTGGACAAATAGAGCTCAGGAAGGAGGGGAAGAACACCTTTGTATCATAGTGGTGGGTAGAAAAGTGAGAAGTGCTTCAGGGAGGTCTTTAATGAAGAGATGTTTTGGTTCCCAAGGGAGATTCAGTCCTAGGAATAGCCAGATGGGTACGTCTTCTTAGGTCAATTCACTTGATCCCAGCTCCAGCATTGTCCATTAGCTCCTTCTACCCTTGAGATGCAAATGATGTTTGGGATTAACAAGCAGAAGACCCCGGGCTTTCATTGCCAGAGGAAATTGCCCTGCATGGCTCCACGTGCCCCACAGTGTGCAGGGTTGACTCCATCCAAGGTCCCCAGAGCTGATCCCAGTCCTGGCTCTGACACCACCTCACCCCAAGGCCCTTGGCATGTCCCTGCCCACTGTGTCCCTCAGTGCCCACACTGACACCCCAGCACCACCTCGTGCACTTGCAGCATCATGGGATCTGCCAGGGCTTGTCCTGAAGGAAGGAATCTCTCCAAGCCATGGTGGTGACAGGGTTATCCCATGACAAGCTGACACCCCCCTCAGAGTGTCACCAACATGTCACCTCTGTCATTAACTCCCCTCCTAATGAGTATTGCTGCTGACAGCTCCAGCTGACCTCAGGGAAGGTTTGAGGGTGGGCTGGAGGCTTGAGAGGTGTGGATGGGGTGTCAGGAGAAAGTGCTGGTGGTACCAAGAGCTCTGGGGAACAAGCTGCATTCAGACTCATATTACATAAATGTAACTACCCTGCTATTCCTGTGCAAATTACAGCTTTGGCTCAGCCTCTGTTTTCTCCTTGCAGTGGGAAGGGTGTAATTTGGGGAATTTGCTGGGTTTTTACCCATCTACGTGCCCACCCAGTCTCCCTGCTGGGCAGGCCTTTAGTCCTGTAAGCTCTTGGGGCACATCCTGCCCCTCCAACCAGAGCACTCATCCTCCCACACAGCCCACATCCCTTACCCCACCCACACCCTGAGTCATCCCCTGATGGACAGGTCACTGAAGCATGGGGAGGAAGCTTTTGAACAGACACCAGCTCTCTAAAAACACTGATAAATTATATGGGACACTGTGGGTCCTACTAAGCATTGCCAGAGCTTGTGGTACCCTGAGGGAGTTGTGGGAAGCACAGCTGCCCAAAGAGAAATGGGCATTTCCAAAGTGTATGTCCCACCTCAGGCACAGGTCTAGGTGTAAATTGCTCCCTGCAGGCAGTAGAAGGAGGCCAGGACAATAAATACCTACTATGGGGTCTCAGTTAATTGCTTAGAACAAGGTGATCTGAATCCTCTCTAAGTGATAGTGCTCAGACGATCACGATGATGTTTTTGGGACGTTGGATGATTGAAGGCATTTTGTGATTTTCTATGGAGACTTTCACTCCTTGGCCAGCAGGGTGGTTTGGCTGAGCTCAGGAGGTGCAATGTCTCCTCCACAGCTGCTCCTTGCTCAGCCTGTCCTGTGCCAGCCCCAGCAATGGGTTCAGTTCCTATGGGCAAAGGGTCCAACCACCCCCTGCCCTTGCCCAGACAACACAGGAACACTGGGAACAAATTTGTGTCAGCAGTGGAAATCCCACTCCTGACAAACACTTCGGTGCTTGGCCATGATATTTCTCTGCCTTGTCCAAACTTCATGTAGCTCATCCTTCAAGTATTTGCTTCTGGGATAAAGTTTTCCCTCCTCCTAGGAACCTATGATGAAGACACATACCCCACACACAGCTAGAAGTAGAGCTAGTCAAAAACATGTTGCTGTGAAGGAAACCAGCCCCAAGCTGGGCTGGAACCCTGGAATACCCAGTGCTACCTGCTGAGCCTCAGACACATCATCCCAGGTGATGCTTCTCACGTGGCTGGACCAGCCCAGGCCATGCTGGAAGCAGCAGCCAGGACCTGCTCCAGGACAGAGCAGCTGAGCCCAGTTTAGTTTATTTTCCTGCTGATCCACCAGCAAGGGCTCACCTGATGCCCACACTGCCAGGATTGGCATGTGCTTCCCAGGTCAGCCACTCACCAGGAACATCACCAGCAAAATAGCAAACAGATGTCATCCAAGATCATTCATAAATATTTCATAGCAGCCTGTGAACCACCCGGTGAAAGACAGAGACCTCAGTGCTGGTTCTGAGCTTATTACTGAACACAGACAAACGCTTCTAATTGGGTCGGTGGCAGCAACAATGTCATTGACAGCAACAGAGAGAACAACCAGCTACAGTTTATTTGCTTTGCTGTGGATACCCATGGTAATAAAAATGAAATTGAGGCTGATGGATAAGACTTTGTGGAGAGCTTCTGCTCTGTCTTATTAGATTAACACAGAAGCCTAAAGAAAGAGGGAGACGTGAGGGGATGCAGGGAAGCTGCAGAGAGGAACACTGCTCCAGGGTGCAGGCAGGAGGGCAAAGGGAGCCACTTGGCATTAAGGCATTTGGTGTTTTCGCTCAACTGAATCTGAACAGGAACCATGGAATGAGGTGGGTAGAGGGTTATTTTCCAGGAATCCAGCCAGTCTGCTGTCAGTTTGAAGGGCAATCCTGAAAGCCCACCATGCCACATGTGGACAGTGTGAGCAGGGTGTATTCCCAAAGGGTTCCTGCAAAAATCCCATTTCCTCAATTCTCTCCCAGTTACAGAGATCTCAGTAAATAAGAGACATGAAGTGAAGAGGGAGAGGGTGCAGGACTCAACGATGCTTCTTTTCCTGGCCTGTCACGTCTTTGCCACACATTTCTCAGAGGCTGCAGCTCTGTCCCCATGTCACCAGGGATGATGTGACACTTGATTTGTTGCTGTTTCCAGCATTTTGAGGTCTTTGCTTGAAAGGAGCTTTTATTAAAGTTCCTGCATGCTAACAACTGCCTAGGACTAATAAGCACAGTCTAAGAAAAGTAATTTGGGGACATGACAGCAGCCTGGTTCCGTGTGCTTTTGGGTGCACAATCGTGTGTGTGTGTGTGTGTGTGTGTGTGTGTGTGTGTGTGTGTATGAGTGTGTGTAGCTCACAAATTCTCTTGAGATCCCCCTCCTTTTGGAAGCAAAAGACTCCCATATAAGCATAAGTCTTGAAATGGCAATACTTTATATGCAAGTATTAATCCTCTCTTTAAGCAGCCAGTTTATTAAAACTCGGCAAGTTTCAATTTTTGAAGCCGGTTTCCCGAGATGTCATTATCCTCCTGCTGCAGCAGATTAGCGGATTGCTAGGAGGATGCAATTTGAGCTCAATTAATTCTGCTTCAAGTCCCAATTCAGTGTTGCTAAATAGCTCTCCAAACCTCTCATCAGGCTCTCCAGGACTCCAGTGCCTCGGGAATGCTGCCTTGGGACTGGGTTTGTGCTGGGGTGGCTCTGCCCCATGCCAGGCACTGGTCCTGTTTGAACCACCACTCCCTCTTTCCTAGAGGATTTCTGCACGATTTTTCACTCAGTTACTCAGCCTCATGTCCAGGGAGCAAACACTGGGCTGCTCTTGCAAAATGCCAACCCCAGAATTCAATTTGTCTTCTATTTTTTGTATCACTTCTCTTAAATCAGTTAAACCACTGGCGAAATCCTTTCCGTGTCTGCCTGGGTACAGCCATGAGAGGGAATGGCAGAGCAAAGCAGATAAAGTATGAAGCAGTGAAATAAAAATAGACACCTCACAAGCTGGGTTTGGTTTGTTGTTTTTTATTCCTTGGATAAGACTTGCCTTGAATGACATAAGTAGGATTAAACCAGAGCCTTGACTTAACCTGCCAAGCCCAGAGCCTGTGAATCCTCACTCATGTGGTTGGGTTTATGTGGGTGGAAATTGGGCTCCTGGTGTAAAGTGAAGACTCTGTAAATCACAACTGGAGCTCGTTCTTCCAGGCAGGAATTGTCTATTCTTTACATGCCTTTGCAAAACCTGTAAAATTGGGCCCGGAGCCAAAACTACACAAATCATTATTAATCTTGACCCAGTTTACAAACAGGTATCAAGTCCATTTCCTTCACCTCTGTCCTTCATCTCTCTTCCTTCCTTGCTCTCCCTCTTGTGCTCACAAGTACATACTGCACGTTCTTATTCCTGCTTCCAGCCAGCATCTCTTACGAGTCCACCTTATTAAATTGTCTAACAGAAATTCAGACCTTACCGTGATGTTCAGCAGCCTCCCAGTCTGATGTACCTACTTCAGTGGATGCTCCAGAAAGGGGAGTTCGGGTATCATCAGCACAAATATGGAGTAGGTGACTCTTGCAGCTGCTTCTGCTGATGTTATTTTAAGTTATGCAGGATTTCTGAAATGCAGACCATCTGAAAGAGAAAGGACTGGGGCATGTGGGAGGATGGAGCTGTTTTCTTGGCAAGGGAGACACACAGTGTTTCCAGCAGTTGTGCAGAGGGAGGTAAGGACTCATGGCAGCTGCAGACTCACCACCCTCAGCCTCCCCTCTCCAAATGCCCAAGCTGCATATTCTGTGGTTCTGTGACTGTCCCAGGCACTGGCAGCACAGACAAGCCTTTCTGAACACATCTCTCCAGGGAAAGGCAGAAAACACAGCTCAATGAGAAATGTCAGCTTCAAAGGGATTCCCCTGGAGCATTCCAGACTCTGCTCCATCCAGCCTGAAAAAATACTTGATCCCTAAAGGTCAGCATGTGTCACAGCAGTGGCCCAGCCAAGGAGTGAAGGGCACAGCTGAGGGATGTGCTGAAAAGGTCATACCACTGGCCAACATAGATGCCACACACCAGCAGTCCCCCAAAACACCTCTGCTGCCTCAGTGTACTCTGTTTTCACTCCCCTTTGCATTCCAGGTGGGACAGAAAACCTCACTCCTATCTGTCAGTGAGACCCAGCCTGCAGAGCAGAGCTGGCTCTGAGTGTGGGAGTGGTGATGGCAGTGAGACCTTGAGCCCTGTGATGGATGGAGAAACCTTGGGAGAGATGCCAGTGCCTCCGTGGTGGGTGTATGAGTGCCCTGGACCTGCTCTCCTGAGCCCTGCTGGGCTGGACCTGTGACAAGGAGGTGACCTGCACCCCTGTGCTGTCCCGTCTCACACAGCCAGCAGCATATGCTGCCTTCCAAAATTTTCTCTTTGCCTGCTACAAAGCTTGAGGGGTGAATGCCAGTCACCCTCTTGTCCCACATCTTACTGTTGAACACACAGGTAGATGGCTTGGCTTTCCCAAAGCTGTCCTTCAGAAATGGGATATTAAAGTGTGTGAGGGATGAGCTTTGAATCCCCAGGGACTTGCTCTGACCCACTGGTCCCACTGTGCTCTCTGGAGATGACATCCAAGCAGGAAATCTGCAACACCTGGCAGCACATCCCTGGCTCTGGTGTAGCAGTGGAAACACTGTGAAGAGAAGAGCTGGTGGCTGAGAAGTTGGGTCTGAGCTCCATCTCCTCTGCCCAGACCACAGCAATGCTGGTGGAGATGCTCCAGGGGTGCTGAGGGCACCCATCTCTGCTGCCAGCACCCCTGAACAGGCAGGGACTGGGGCTGCCTTGCCCCAGGGCACCACCCACAGCAGCTGAGGGCAGGGCATGGACAGGGCAGAGCCTGGGGGAGCAGCACAGGCACAGTCCTTCAGCTGTTGTTTGTTCCATCCCTGGTGTGCAGAGCACATAAACGAGGTCAAGGTGGGCACAGAGTTGGGGTCAGCTGCATCCAGACCACCCTGATGGGGTGAACTACCACGTACCTTGGGGAGCGTGGTGCCTTGTGGGGCTTTGCTGCCCCTCTAATGCAGCTGCACCCCAACCCAGCCCCTCTCAATGACACTGCTCAGCCCCTTCTGCCTGTGAGGTGCTTGCCATGGCTGTGGGTGGTTTGTAGCTATTGACTGAAGGGGCTGGATCGATACACAATCTGTCCTGCCTTTGTGGTCGGGAATCCTCAAAAAAACAGTTAAATGCTCAGACAGGCCCAGAGGAGGATGCTGCAGCTGGGGATCATGACCCTGGCAGATGCCTGCTCCCGTGAGGCCACCCTGCCTTTCCCAAATATCCCCACAGGGTGATTCCCAGCTCTTGGGAAGGACTGGGAGCTGCACAGGCAGGGCTCAGATGCCAGCACATGGATATCAGCTTACCATCTGTGTGTAGGACAGCCCCATGCACAGACCCAGCAGGCTGTACCCAGTAACTCCCTCCTGCAATAATCTTCCTTTTGGAGTGTGATTCCAACCTTGAAGACTTTCAGATGCACAAGTGCCCCAACAGAGCTTAAAGCACCAGGACATCCAACATCCCCCATGCTGGGACTGTACAGAGCCTTTAACTCGAGAGGCCCTGAGGCCCATGATGCCTTTAAAACTTCTCTTTACATGTTGATTTTCTTGGGAACATGTTGATTTTCTTGGGAGAACCCTGCGGCTTGGAGAGTTAATAAAAGCATCCACTAAATGGGGAAGTGGATGATGCAGGAGGGTTTCAATGCTACAGTTCCCTGATAGAATTTCCAAGGCATTTTTGTCAGGTTAGGTTGACAGATTAAGTCTTTCAGCCATTCCTGTGTCAATCAACCAGCAGCTCATACTGCCCAGCACAGCTGGGAAAAGAAGCATCTCCCAAAAATCACAGCTCCAAGTCTCACCTCCAGCTCAGAGCAGGGGCAGGAGCTGAACAGACCTGGAGAAGGAGCAGGACAGGGGATGCACAGGAGGAGCAGGTGAGGAAGAAGATGCTTTTGGCAAGCAGAAAAAAAGCAGATTAATGGAGATTTTGTTCTTGAATTTTTCAAATGGGAACTCCTTGTGAAACTTTCCAAGGATCTTTCCCAGTGGTGCCATACCACTGGAGATGATTTACCATATCACTGGAGGTGATCTACTACTAAAATTACCATTACTGATTGACTAAACAAAACACACCCTACCTTAAGCCTTGCTGGTGCACCACCTTCCCTTGGTAATGGTGATGTTGGAAAACTAGAACACCAACACAAGACCCCTTAAATGGGAGGTTCCAAAGGGTTGACACAAAGGTGAGGATCAGCTCCACAACATCATCCAGAAAGGAAAATCACCCGACATATCTCTGGAGAAACAAGATCCTGAAAGAAGGTGGTTTGTTAACACCCCAGGTCTGTCTTTTTTGTGCAGAGCTCAGACATCTGGCAGAAGCACGAGGGGCTGGTGGTGGCCAGCCCTGTCCCCATTGCTGGCCAGCGAGCTGTGCTCATTGAACACTGACCATAATTCTCATGCAAATGGCCGGACGGCGAGAACAGATGTGAAACATTTGGTTCTGTTCTTGTTGGCTTGTAAAGAAATAATGCGACTGGAATGGGGGGGAAAGAGGGGCCAAGCAGGGCCAGGGGGGAGAAAGTTTATAACAATGGTTCTCCTTTGGTGGCCCAAAGAATTGGAGTTTATGTCAGGCTGTGCCAAATTCATATCTCTAAGTGAATGGGACCGGCCCTGTCAAGCTTTGAGGTAGGGGCAATACACAAATATTATAAATACGGGGAAGTGTAGAAGTTGTGTCATATCCAGCATGGAGACATCCATCAACCCCTTCCCGTCCTCAGTTTATAAAGTGGTTTGTGACGTACTTAGACAGTTTATGCCGGCCGTGTGGACTGCCTGGAAAAGCTGACTGCATGCTCCAAGTATGTCGTGTGTGCTCCCGGGGAGCTCCGGTGATGAGGTGCCCTGGCAGGTTTTGTTGATATTAAGAGACAGAAAGGAAAAAAACCCATCAGTGCAAAGAACCAGGCGAGTCCAAAGCACAGCTCATGCTCCAGCTGATCTTGAAGGAGCACGGGGTGCCCATCAACTCCCTCCCCACTCCCTTGTTCAGCACAAGGGGTGGGGAAACCAGGCTGGTAGGAGAAAAAATCCCACAGTGACAGTGCATGATGATGCTCCATCATCTTTGGCATTCTTCATCATGGCTCTGGAACTGCAGAACTCTGCTGACTGTTGGCATGGGACTCCCATCCAGACATATATGTGTCTTAAATGGGTATGAGACCCTTTTTCTGTGAACATTCATGTAGAGAAATCCTTTAAGACACACTCAGTGAAAACACACAACATGCAGATGCACAGAGCTCACAGAGTGCAAATATACAGGTGCCTCCCACAACCCCACACACACCTCCTTCTGCACTCTGTGCATGCAACACAAATGCTCACACACAACCAGCAGCATCCCTTTGCACACACACACACTGGATCCTAATCTTGGCTTTTCCCTTCTGTATCTGTGTGGATAGAGGTATTCACACAGCTGGGACACAAGCTCACACCATGAAGGGGAACTTCAGGGATGAGGCTTACCCACTTTAATGCCTGTGCCCTCCCAGCATAGTGCTGCAAGTGCCTCTGACAGCTCCCAGCAAGGGGAAAAGGGCTCCTGGGTGAATATGGAGGCAAGGAAGGGAGGGAGGGGAAGAGGGAACGTCATGACTCGGAAGGAGTGGGGAATGGCAGATCTGTTAGTGCATGGCAGATGTGGAGGCCAAGAAGAGCCATCACTGGGTAACAAGTCCAGACTAACTTGTCCTCATCTCAGCCCTCTTCCCTGTCTAGAGCAGGTGACCGTGGCTCCCTGGCATGTCCAGCTGAGGCTGGTTGAGGGGACCTGTCCAACATCCCCCCAACCCCACTGCTTCCCTTAGCCAAACCTCACAGGCAGCTGTGTTGAGGGAAAGTGTCTGCTTGTGTTCCATGAAGCACTAAAGATCATGTTTGGAAACAGCCGAGCTGACAACTGCCTGTGCAGTGCAGTAATTACACACTCGGCACTGTGCTGTACATGCAAATTAGGCCTAAAATGACACCGGGATGCTGTGCTCCCAGCTTGTCAAAAGCTTAGTCCTGGGATTGCCTCCAAGCCCCTCCAGCTCCTGGGACACACTCCGTGGGATTGCCTGTAGAGTCATGAGTCACACCTTGCTCTGGTTGTATCCAGCCCTCATCTCCCAGTGAGATGATGGGCTTATTCACAAGCTGGTGTGCAGGTGTGAATCCCTGTAAACACCAACAGGTGGATGTGGACTCACTGCCAAACACACAACAGGCAGTTTTCCCCTCACCAGAGTTTTTGGGGTGGGTTATCGTGGCTGTTGCTGCTGCTCAACCATCCCCAGCCCGACCCCAGCGAGTTCTCCTGGCATGACTTCACCCTCTGCTGAAGCCCAGCCATCCCAGTGGGTTTTAACATGGCCTGGCAGGAGCATGGGCTGTCTGAGGATGGGGTGCCAGGAATACACTATTCAGCCCAAACTCCTGGGGTGATGCAAGGAGGCCAAATTTCCCATACAAGGCAGGAATGTGCATCTCATTCCCCCTTGCAGCAGGAACCGATGCTATGTTACTGCTTTGCTTCCTTTTAAAGTGCTCTCTTCAGCCCAGCAAAGCCAAGAAGAGGAGCTGTCACCAGCTCTGCTCAGCCAGGATGGAGCAGCGGGAGCAGCAGCACAGGGTTTCCCAGGGAGGGGGTATCCAGGGATTTGCTGGGGTATCCAGGGATTTGCTGGTGTGCTGGGGGTGCATCACTGCCCCTCTCTGCCTGTGGTTACACCACAGGGCTCAGTGTTTTCTGGGTGTTTCACAAACCCCAGGAGCACCATGGGGCTCTGAACTCAGGTCCTGTTACTGGGCCAGTAGTTTCCAGCTGTGGTTTCAGCCCTTCTGAGGAGATATTCCAAAGGGATTGCATGGAAAGAGCAAGGCGTGAGGCTCAAATTGGTGCCTCTGCTTTCAACTTCCACACGTACCACTGCTGCACAAAGGGAAAATCATCCCTTAAAGCCTGCTGTGAAGGGAGGAGCTCACAGGCTTTACAACCAGGCCTTCATCCATGGGCTAACTTGTCTTTTTTCCAGACTTTTGGGAGACTGATTCAGCCCTCAGTGTTCTCCAAACATTGCCTAATATCCAATAAAGTCAATTAAAAGGTGCTCTTAACCTCAGAGCCGCCTGATTGAGCCTTCACAAAGAGACAGGGCTTTTTATGGAGGTGAGTGTGGGCAGCTCCCACCCTCACGTTGGGTGCACCTTGTCCCCAGTCGGGTCCTTTGAGTCATTTTCTCCAGCTGACATGTCCATCCTGGACTGGGAAAACCTTACCAAATGTATCTTCATCAAAGCCAACCCTTCTCCACAAATCACACCACTTTCCCCAAAAGCACATTTTTAACAGAAAAAAAAGGTTTATCAACAGTTTGTAGCCAGCCTTCTCTATATGTTTAATGTAGAACCATAAATGCAGATTTAGGGTTTAATTTTCCCTGTATTGTTTTCATTGCCTGGATTGGCTTTTTTCCTTTCTTTTTTTTTTTATTTTTTTTTAATGGAGAATAATATTAAAAAGTACAAAAGGCCTGGAAGGTATTTATTGTTGTTCCAGCCTGTAGCCACTCACAACCGTATCAAACCCAGCACAAGGAAGCACACAGAGCACAAATAAAACGAGACACAAACAAAGGTAATAAAAGAGACAAGTATCTGTTTCAAAAGCACTGGAAGAGCAGCAGGAGTGTAACTACTTCATGTTCCAGCTAATATAGCTGTCTGGAGTGATCCTCAGGAAGCTATACCAGGGAGCAGTTTATGGGTTTCCCTTGGAGAGCTCTTGTAAATATTTGCCTGCAGCGGCTGAGGGCCGTTGGGAATGCTGGGAAGGTGTTCATCATCCCGGGCTGCCAGTCCCCCAGCAATCCTGCTGCTTGGAGTATCCAGAGAGCACACCCAGCACTGTAGGCATGGGCACGCAGGCAGGGCACCACAGACCATCCCAGGAGGTGCCCAATGCTGGGCTATTCCCAATGGTTTTTCCACGGATGAGAGATGCTGATGCATAAGCACTCGGGTGTTTCAGATGTGTGGCTCCCCTGTGTGTGGATTTGTGCTGAGCGTGGAGCATCCCAATCCCTGATGCCTGTCCTGGCTCTCCAGGTGGCAATTCATCTCTTCCTGCAGCTCCTTGTTTTCTGGGAGGAGGTGGATGTAACTCCAGCCAGCACAGAATGACAGGATGCCTTTCCCCATAAAACAAAAGCCAAGGTGAAAGCTGGGCTCAGCACCCAGACCCTTCACTATTGCCCCAGACCCCTCAATGTACCACTCAGACCCTCAGTGTAGCTCTCAGACCTCTCCAACCACTTCCTTTTGAGGCTCACAGCCCTTGGCAGCCAAATGACTCCTACCATGACCTGCCTGGGGTAAAGGGGTTCTTGTCTGTTCTTAGGGTGCTCAGAGGAGATTATTATGGTACAAAGCTGTGGGGAGCAGGCACCCAGCTGAGCATCCCAGCAAAGCACCAAGGCTGCCAAATTCACCCCAGCAAAGCACCAAGGCTGCCAAATTCACCCTGATTCTGCTGCGTGCCAGCCTGTGCCACCATCACAGCAGCCTGAAGCACTGATGGGCCACCAAAACCACAACTGGGAGTTGTGGCTTCAGTAAAGAGGGGAGAGGTGTGATCCTGCTGGCCCTGGGGGTCCATAGCTCATTCCAGTTTCTGGAAATGCTGCTGCAGCTGCTTTCATGGGAGCCATCGATGAGCTGACATCCTGCTCTGCCCTCCTGTATGGAAGAGGCACCATCCTGAGCGGGATGGGCACCTTGGGAAGAGCAGCTCCAGAAATCAGGACCCTGCCTGAAGCAGCCAGGCAGCACCAAGCTCCCACTGGGCCTCTGAATCCCAGTCAGTCTCCTCCTCTTACCAGCTCTTATTAATTCATTCTCCTGATCCGAGGCCTCCCAGATGTCCTCATGTCTTGTGCCAGCTCTCTAATCAAGTTGGCCCGTTCTCCATCCCTGCTGGGCAGGAGGTATCAGGTACAAGGTGGACAGAGTGCCAGGAACAGGTACAGAGATACGTGGCCTCCTGCCTCAGCCAAAGCAGGACTCAGATTTCATCTGCTTTCTGCTCCCAGGTCTGCTTTCTTTTTGGGCACAGTCATTGCAAATTCTGCAACAGACCAAGTCATTTTGTCATGTTAAGTGAGTACAGAGTAAAAGTACTCCCTCAAAACTTTTTCTTCTTGCCTTTTCTTTTTTGTTCCTGGGCTGTATGATGTTTCCTGTGGATACTTTTGTTCCTCAAAAAAAAAAAAAAAAAAAGAAGAGAAAAAGAAGTATTAAAATCAGAAGCAAAATCGCTACATTTTTAGTGTCTCTGGCTCAATATTTCAAGATACATTTTCAACAAAACAGAGTGACTGCTCAGCTCTCCAACACATCTCCAGCACCCCTCTCTGCCAGCTCAGTCCCTGGGAGATGCTTCGTGGGGAAACAACTCCCATTCCCAGTGGCTCCACCACTGCCCTGCACACCCTCAGCATCTGCTGCATCTAAGGAGGCCCTGCTGACATTTTATAATAATTTGGGAGCTTTCATCTGGGTCCTCTCTGGGCCTGGCTCTGTGCATCCACACTCTGCCCCAGAACGCTCGGAACCCACGTGAGGGCTAGTGAGTACCAGGATAAGGCCAGCAGCCACAGCATTCCTACCACCACTGCCAGCCCAGGGCTGGGGACATCCCAGGGCTGCCCAGGCCACAGCAGCTCATCCCTGCCACTCCAACCCTGCTCCAGGGTATTTCCAAGCAGCCAACCCCCGGCGCACCTCACCAGCTCTCCAGGACAAGGCGTGTCCCTACAATCTGAAGGCAAAAAGTCCTTGAACTTTCAGTGTGATTTCAAGGGGGGGAAAGCCCATGAGATTAATGAGATCAATAGAGGATTTGGGGAGAACAGGACCCGGCCATTGCCTCCTCCCTCTCCTCCAGCTCTCAGATCCTTGGCCACTGCTGGCCTGTCCCCATTAGCCATTGTTCCTATTCATTTTAGATGAAGGGGCTTTTGTTGTAGGAGCCCATGCAGGGTCACATTGCCCCTCGGTTATCAATCTGTTTCTCTCTCCCCTGTCCCATACTCCATCTCCCCGGTACAATGGGATGTTTTCTTCGGCAGCAGCTTCCTGACAGGCAGCGATTCCTTTTGCCTTCAGACCTTATAATCACTTGTTAAGCTGTGCCAGCCTCGGGCTCCCCCGTCCTCTTTCCACCATACTCCCAGTTTAACCCCTGATCCCATTTATGCTATGGGTCACTGGGAAAGGGGAAAAAATACATCCATCCCAGCGGGGCTGGTGCATGCACAAGGCATCCGAGCTGGAAGCCTTTCCCTTTCCTGATTGTGTGGAAGCACCTGGAAATAAATGGTGGAAGTGAAGTCTTCAGCTCCCGTTTGCCAAACTGACAGAGGACTTGGGTTGCTCAGTTTAAGCCTTTGCAGACCCGCTTGCCAAAGGGCTCTCTCCTGGTAAGTAGGTTTGTTTATTCAGTGACCCCATGAAGGACATCCCAAACCAGCCCATTTGGAGTAGGAAACGCTGCTCCTGCTGGTGGAGGGGGATTTTGGCACCAGCCATGCTGGGAGAAGAGCCCTGCTCGCCCTCTGCAGCAGCACCCGGAATGACTCGAGCAGTGGAGCATTGCTGGGGAGGCAGGAGGGGAGCAAGCAATAAAATAGTAGATAGATAAAAGCAGAAAGGAACAACCAAGCAAGTGCAAACAGGACCACAGAGGAGAGCCTGCCAGGACCATCCCAGGGCTGAGCCCATGCCAGCAGCAGGATTGGTGCCAGGGAGCTGTGAGTCAGCCCTGAGTGGCCACGCTCCCCTCCACCTCACCAGCCCAGTGGGGACAGGGACCACATGCCCATGTGCCCACCACAGTGTGCAGAGCTGCCCTGGACCCCCAGCACCCCGAGGCACCCCACTGCTGCCAGGCTTTGGGTCTGTGATGGGTGTAGGGAAAGGCTCTGAGATGGGCAGATCGATCAACGTGGCACACATTTAAGAGGAAAAAAAAGAAGCTGTGCTAAAAATGTTAAGTCAGTTGTGCAAGAGGCTGAGTAAAATGAAAAGCACCTTTTTCTCCAAGCTCTAAGACATTAAAAAAAACCTTAGTTATCCTTGAGAAGGGTTATTTTTGCAGCAGGGCTAAAAGAGATAAGAAGTGTAAGTTCTCAGTACTGGATGTCATGACGTCAGCTACATAATTTTTCTGGCTTTATAGTACAGTGTTCATCAAATGGTCCTTGTAGCAAGAGAAACTCACCCAAAAATAAGGCCCAAATCAATCTGCTAATAAAGAACCTCAGATTTGCAGCTCTTCTAACAAAGTCCACAGCAAAGTGGGGTACAGAGGGGTGAAACCATGCACTATTTCCCTGTATTGCCCTTTCTAAGGTGTAAGACACTTTCCTCCTTGGAGACCTGTTGTTGGCTGTGGAGTCACTGGTGCCTTCAGCCCCATCAGGCAGAAACGATGAGTCAGGGTCTGAAAAAAAATCACAAGTTTGCCTTAAATATCATAGGGCTGTTTTAAATACAGATATATTTAGCTTATTGCTTTCTAGACACCAAAACTTTTTAAATAGGCTCTGGTCATATTTTCCCTAGGCAACTAGTGACTTTTTAAAGGAAAGCTGAGATTCTCACCAATGTTTCCAGGAAAAATGCTGCAAAGAGGAGTCCTGTGATACGATCACAGCAGAAACACACTCCACACTCTTTCACACCGATTTCACTTCTCTTTTCTGGTTTTCTCCATTGGAAACCACCATTTATTCAAACAGAAAATGTAGCATTGTTCTAAGTGTCCAGGAAAAAAGTATCATAATAACCAGCATAAAGAAGTCAAACCACTTTGCATTGATCGTGCTCCTTCTGCAGGGCCCACTCCAAAGCCCATTGATGTCAGCAAAGTCTTTTCATTGACTTCAATGAGCTGGATCAGAGCACAGATTTATAAAGGCATTTAGGTTCCTAATGATGTAAGTAGTTGCCTAGAGGTGTTGGGGGCCTAACCTGCTTATAGCCTTTAGTAAATCACACCAGGCATCTACTTACATGTTGGAGCATTGAAATACCTGAAATGCTACAGTATCTTGAAGTCACCAAACACACCAAGCTGGAATTGCACTCACTAATTTTAGATAAAGTGATCTGGCTGCGTTGCAGCTGGGCTGAGTATGGGTTTGGAAATCCATGTATTCAAGATAAGTTTTTTTTTTTCCTAGAGAGGAAAAATGCCATAAAGTTGGGAAAAGATCTAATAGAATAATTCATTGCAAATAACATTTGTTATTAATTTTGGCCTGTTTACTATTTGGAACCACATTTTTATTAGCCAGTCAGCTCTGCAGATGGCTGATTATAATTCGTTGCAATTTCTACCCCCCCCCCCCTCCCCTGAATAATTTGTGGATACACCAGCTTTATTTCCAAGTAGTTGAAATTTAATTCCTCAGTTAGGTCCACACCAAACAAAAGGGGAAAAAAAAAAGACCTAAGTCAAGTGTTTCATGTGCAAGTTTGTTTAAAAATTCTATAATCTATGACAAACATTTCAAATTAAAAGGGCATTCCCACAGGCAATGAAATAATGAAGCCCTTAGAATCAGGCAGCCGAGGCATGAAGCTGAGAGCTATTTCCACATTTTATGTACTCTCAAAGGAGAAGAGCAAATTCCGAGAGCAACATCATGTTGTGTTTGTAGATATTTCTTACCAACTGCAGGCCAGATTCTGCAGCCAGCCCAGGGCCAACTTGTGCAAGTGAGCTGGGAAAAGTCTGATTTCTGGTCTTTCTCTGCTGTGTTCAGTACAGAGCTCAGTGTAGCTGTTGGCTGTGGCAGTGCAACTGTGTTTTATACCCATGTCAGTGGTTTCACTGTGTTTGAAGGGGACTGTTCCTCCATGTAAAGGAATGTGTAAGTGTGGATATAATCACTAGGCAGATCAGGAATTTGTTCTCGGGTCCAAGAGGGNGGGCATTCCCGCATCCCTCTACCCCGGGGACAGCCTCCCGGCCGCCTCCGCACCTCGTGGGACAGCCCCCAGAGCATTCCCGCACCCCCGTGACAGTTTCCAGAGTCATCCCCGCACCCTCCGGGACAGCCTTCAGAGCATCCCCGCACCCCCTGGAACAACCCTCCGGACTCCCCGCTCCCCCCGCAAAGGCTCGGCAGCGGCTTCCCGGCGGGGTCCTCCCCCCGCGGCGCT
>WEIV01025116.1:459256-487476 GCA_013390005.1 Calyptomena viridis | reverse complement strand
TGCTGCGAGCGGGACCGCGGCCGGAGCCGCCCCCCGGCAGCGCTTTAAACCGGCCCCGGCCCTGGGGAGGAGCCGCCGCTGAGGCGGGCGGGGCTGGGCGCTGGGAAGGCAGGTCGGGATAAACTCCGAAAGTCGGGAGGAAAAGTTGAGAGGCTTCACACACACGTCCCTTTTCTGCTTTCTCGCCCGTTTTTTTCCCTTCTCTTCCCTCATTCTGCACGACTTAGCCGTGCTGCCCGTTAAACCAGTGCAAAAGTGAAGGGGGATGACACGTTAAAGGTGAGGACTGATTGCGTGAGGTTCTTTGCTATTTTTGTCTGAAAGCAAACATTGGAAGTACAGCAACTGCAGATTATGAAGTTTCACCGAATCACAGAATTGTTAGAGTTGGAACGGGCCTCTGGAAATCATCTAGCCCAAGGCAGGGTCACCTAGAGCAGGTTTACTTCTAGCAGTGCTTGTGGCCTTAGATGCTCTAGCAGGGGCATGCTGAGGGGGACTGATTTGCTGGTACTTTTTATGCTTGTACTGATGAAAATCCGGGCTTGCTCTGGTATCCCCGGGAAGTGAGATGAATTCACTACTGATTTGTAACCTCTGCACCATACTGTAGTGATGACAATTGTATTCCTTAATACCGCCCTGTTCTCCTGGCTTCTATATTATGCTCAGGAAGCTCTTTGGATTACAAAGACTTCAGAGCCCATTAGTGGAGAGTATTTGATGCTTATTTTAATTTACTTCATTTTACTACTCTTGAAGTGATGATGACCAACTTTATTTCAAAATTATGAGGTCAGACAGATAAATCTTAAAAGGAACCTGAAAATTTAGTAAATGCGACTTGGGGCTTTGTGTTTTGAATTGGTAGTCCTGGAGTGACAACCTGTAAAAATGTTTATAACATCAGAGATTAACACAAGGGAAGGAGTTAAGGAAGGCAGTTCCATTCTGTTCCGATTGCTGGCGTTTTTTTAATCCATTTTCTTTGTCTGACCAACGATGTTGCCATGACTAGATCTCTAAAGCCCACTGATGAGATTTTACCCACTATCTCATTAGAAAAGAGAATGGCTAAGTGGATGTCCTGGTAAGTCTGTTTCCAGTGTGTGAACTTCTTAATCTGTCAGTGTCATGTAGAGCAGCGCTGCCTCAGCTTAGCAGGACAGTAAATGTCACTCGAATTTATAGAAGCACAAGTGTGCAGCCTCCGTGGTGCACTTCCCTGGCTGATCTGGAATAGGGTGGCCTGTGCAGATGCACAGAATTCATGATCTAAATATTTTCCCTTTCTTTGCACAGTGGCTCAGGCGCCGTCTCCAAAGGGCTCCTCCAACAAAGTGCTGAGCTGGTGCTTAAGTCCAAGTGTCTATTTTGGTCCTTGGACGTGTGGGCTGTGTCCTGGCATGTGCTAAACATGCACTGCTCACATCTCCTGCTCAGTACTGCAGGGAGAGGGAAGAGCCAGGAAGGGGCCAGGACCTTCCTGTGTGCTTTCTCAGTGGCTTTGGTTTTGGGTGCCCTCTTTTACCACAGTTGGTGCTCCAGGGAACGGCTCAGCCTTGCTACTTAAAACAGACCCTTGGCCATAATGAGTTGTACTAAGTACTGAAACTCTGTGTAGTAGGTGGTGTTTTTGCAGTTTACTTATATTCCTTTCTTCCAGCCTTCAAAACAGAGCCAGTGGAGTGCTCTGTGTCTGTTCACTGTGTTGCTCAGCTGGGATTGCCGGTTAGGGCACCCACACACTGCTGTTCTGTGAGTACTATGTGTGCACTGCAATTTAAACTTCCTAGTCACCTCCTTGGAGCAGAGCAGATAAAACCCATTCATTATTGTAGCATTACACTAAAAGACTATCATTCTGCCAGCCCTCAGAACAGATGAAGAGCTTCCAAGCCCACATTTCTTTCCTTAGACATGTTTGATAGAACAGCTTAGGTAGAAAGAGACACCAAACAGACAAGTGACTACTTGGAATCCTTAAGGAACAGTTTATTTTGAAGGTACAGAAATGCACATGATGAGAAGCAGGGTGCTGGTTTAATGAGCAAGAGAAGAGCAAAGGTCTCCCGTGCTTCTGTTCATCTCCATGCTCATACAAGCCTCTTCTGCTGCCAGACTGTCTTTCACACAAAATCTGCAGAAGCAACTAAAGCAAAGCACCCTAAACGCTTTGAGTGCTCGGAGTAATTGTTACCACAAATGCATTTGAACAAACACAAAGCTTGTTACAAAGCTTGCCACATAGCCAGGCAGAGAAGCACAGTTTTGTAACCCGGATTCCCAGGCAAGTCCTACGTAGTTCCCAGAGGACCTTTCCTTTTCAGAGGCAATGTGGATTTATGCTGGATATAACTAGTTTCAGTCATAGCTGTAGCAGTGATACTCTGTGCAGGTAGCAGCCAAGTTGTTTGCTTTGGAAATCCTCTTAGGATACTTATAATTTATTTTCTATTTCCTTCTCTTAAAACAAGGTTCTTTGTGAATACTAGGGCTAAAATTCCTGAATTTCTGATCACTTATCAAGTGTTAGAAGCAGAGATGCTGGACAGGAGAGAATGAGTCACTGAGGGACTGAGGTTCCAGTTCTTAAGCAAACACACGGATCATTGCAGGCAGTAACTTCTCCATGGCTTTGATCGCTTCCTCTCTGGTAATTCTTGAAATGCTCACATCCCATAGAACTTGGAGAGTTCTGCCTCCTAAAAGAATTTTCAAAGCAGAGTTACAGAAATCTTCCCGAATGTATCTCGGATTTATTTTAAAAGCTTTCATCAGAACAGAACAAGGTGTCAGTACAATAAAGGGGCAAGGAGACACTTTCTCACAAGTTGCAGGGACATGGTTCTGTTTCTTACTAATTCGAGACTTTAGTTTGTCATACAGTCATTCCTGATGAGGCATTGGTTTGGAAGTTGGTGTGCTGTGAATGCCAGGTCTTCATTGCACCACTGTTTGTTCAGTCAGTGGGATGGCAGTTGCTGGACTGTGTTTGGAAAAGCTGCACATGACTTAGCGGAATTCCCAGCTGACTGGCCCGAGTTCAGCAGCTCAAAACCTGAGGCCTTGTCATATTTCAGAACCAAGACAGGAGGGCAGATGTTTACTCTTACAGCTCCATAAACAACTCTGCAGCCAGAGCTGTTGTTAGGAAGGGCTGGACCACGGGCACTGTCCCAAAGGAACTTTCTGAATGTTACTCTGTCAGTTGTGCCATCTAGTGTGGTGACAGGGAATCTCGAGTGAGATATATCCCAATATCCTGGCTCTGACAGTTGGGGATGCTGTTTAGGGAGCACTTGGGAGCCTGGTCATTGTCTGATCTTGTGGAGAGAACTGCTCTTAAACAAGCCCTGTGTGTGTATGGTGCTTCCTTCAGTTTTACAACAGAACAAAATGGAAACATCAATAAGTAAAAAAACCCAGAAATTTGGGAGCCCTGTTATTCTCTGTGGATGTGCTGTCACAGCACCTAGAAATGCTTAGTCTAAAGTAGCCCTCCCTAGGAGCCAGGCTAAAGCCTCAAATTCAAGAGACTGCTGCCATGGAGGTTTTCTTGGCAGTTGTTTGACACTTTCTGTGTTAGATCCCCACCCAAGCATGTAGCAAAATAGGAAGGGCAAAGTGTTCATGTACTTTGGACCTGTGTCACACCCTGGGAAGAAACTGTGGCGCTGAGTGCCATTCTGTCCCATCCCTTTGCCATATTGTTTGGAGTATCTTGGCTGTGAACACTGGACACTGTGCAACATTGCACAGCAGTCAGCAGGTGGCACAGGAGGAGTATGGCTGACAAGAGAAGGAAAACCTCTTCCTTCCCAAACAGAGAGGAGATGCTTTCTCTCTGGTGCTCTTAGCTTTTTGAAGAGTGGTTAGTAACCAGAACACTCCAGGTCCAGACCTGCTTTCCATTGGCAGCCACTAAAATCTGGAAGGCAGCTGAAAGGGACCTCAGGAGTCCACTTTAGTCCTGGTGTCATTCTTTAAGAACAGTGACCAAGCCTGCACACAGATGTCATCCCAGATGTCATACCCAGGCTGAGAGGCACAGAGCGTTATCTCATGGTGGTCTTTGTTCCCAGGATAAGATGCTTCCTCTTTTTTGCACAACCAGGATATTGCTGATATTTACAATCTACCAAAATCCCTGTGTTCTTCCCGTGCTGAACTCCTGCCTTGCCAGTTGTTCCTCATTTGCCATTTGCTTAGCTGAGAATTTCTTCTTGGAGAAGTCATTCAGTCCTGTTCTTGTTTTCCAGGTTTTATCCAACATGTCAGGATCGCCTGGAATCCATTTGAAGCCCTTCAGAATCTTTGTAGTATTTACCAGGGAGTCATCTGCAAATTGAATAGGAAGCAGACTGGTTTTCCTTGAATTTTTTAAGGATACAGCTTGTGATTCTGAGTTTGTTCTGCTTTTTTCCATATTACAATATGCTTTGTCCTCTCTTAGCTGACTCAAAACATCTAAGAGGTCTAATGCTATTCTCTCCTACTTACCCGTAGTAATCTCACTTAGAATTCAATTCCTTCTTGGGTTTGAGGTAGAACTTACTGCTTGCCCTGGCCAGTCTCTTCCTGCCTTTCCTGTATTTCCTGAGAACTTCTGAACTGTGACAGTAATATCAAGGAATGACAGCTTTCCCGACATCCCTTTTCCTTGTAAATTTGTTTCCTAGGAGCCTTTATTTGCCACCTTTTCAGTTTCTTAGTCACTCTCTGTGCAAGTCACACTTTCTATTTTCTTGCTCTGCATTCTCCTTTTCCCTAGCTGGTACACATTCCATGTGCCCTTTGATGATTGGGAGTGCATTTTGCCTCCTCCCAGGCATAAAACAGAGCATAATGTGTTTGGATAAATTCTGTGAAATACAAAGTGTCTCAAGGTAATTTCAGACATCACTCTGTAGGTCTTAGAAATTGAATCATAAATAAGATTTTCCAGCAAAATCCTGCTGACAGACTCCCATGATTGTCTCACATCCTGGAGACATTATGCTTTGACTCCCATGTTGATTCTTTACATTGTCAGGCCCATAGAAAAATGCAGCAGAAAAGGCAGACAAATATTTCTTTCCAGACAACTTCTAACACAGAAATTTATTGTAGTCCAGTGGCTGAAGAGCACTGAGAAAACAAATAAAAGCTTGAGTGGAATCTTCTAAGCTAGAGATAGAAAACACTTGATTCTTACAAAATACCAGAAATGCCTTTTTAGCTCCTGGGAAGGAAGAGTTTGTGGGAGGGCCGTTAGGAGGGAGCTCAGGTGGAGTGTGGTATCATTTCACAGTGTTTCTCACAGCAGTGTTGTCAGGCTTCACACACAAATGTCTTTTGCTGGATGTTTTTCCTGCAAAATGGAGCTTTTTGTCCTCACTGAAAGGGACTTCCGAGCCCTCATCGCCAGGCTCATAGAAACACAGCTTTTATACCATCTCAGAGATTCCCTTGGATCCAGTGCCAGGCACAACAATCTGCCTCTCTGAGTGAGGATTTTGCAGAGCTCTCAGTGAAGTTTAAACAAAGCATCCCCTGAGCCAAGGGCATGTGGGGGAGTACAGCAGAGATAAGCCACAGAGGCCTCTGAGTGAGCTTCCTTTCTTTTCATGGGCACTTTTCTGCCCCCCAGCCTGGCTAAATATTCTTTTACACTTCTTTCTGTGCCACTGAGTGCAGGTATTTCATTCTTGGGAGGTTAAGATGATATTAATTTTCAGCGGATGATTTAGGCCAAACCTTTACAGAATTTCTGAATATGGGTGTTAATTCCCCCTTATTTTAGATGCTGCTTTACTGAAAGCTGCAAGCAATTGAGTTGTTTTATAAATCACATTATTTAATTCAAAATTAAACTCTCAATTCCATGAATTTGCTGATTTGTTTTGTTTTCTGTGTTGCCTGGCTGCTTACCATATGAGGATTCTTGGGAAAGGATTCTCCTAAATGATATGTAAGCTCTGATGAAGTTTATCTTCATGACATGAGTAAGTTTCGTTACATATTTTATATTTGAATATTAATCTTTATTATTATTATTTACATATCTGATATTACATACTTTTCCTCCATGAACTAAAAAGCCAGGGATGTAAATAAGGCAGCAGGAGGAATCTTTTATCTGTGTTGGAATACGGTTTTGCTGCCATCAAATCTGCGTGTCCTGTTCTGGAACTGTTCCTGTAAGTTCCTCTTTCCTGAGTTAAATATGTGAGGAAGGATGTCATCGGTCACTTTGTCATGTGCTGCTTTGGTCTGATGACAGGAGAAAGCATAAAGTCCTTTCCCATCCAGTCATGCTGGAGGAAAGGACAAGCCTTGAGTCAGCACTTGATGCAGTGACTCCATCCTGAGACCCAGGTCACATGCTAGAACCAACCGGGGGGAATTTTCTTTGCTTCCCCAAAGTATTTCCTTTGGAGTCAAGGGATACAGCTGAGCTATCCAAGGTGTTGCAGACTGTGTTGAAGGTTAATGGTTCCCATCCTAGGGCCCAGCTCTGCTTTTGGCCATAAGATACTAAATACCCAAAACTGAGGCTGGCAGGCGCAACCAAATGCAACACAGCACTGGGGCTGGAGCCTGGGATCTGACAAAGAATGGGGACAGATGAGCTGATTCTGGAAGGGGCATGGGCCTAGAAACAGCAAAAGGGTGCTGGGTTGTTTGCCTTATTTCTCAGAAGACTGAGAACAGATCCTAAGGTAGGAGATTCCATAGGCTTCCTCACAGAATTAGACCCTTAAGAACCCCTTTGTTCCTTTAACTCTCAGCATGTCATTTCCTCCATCCTCCTCCTGCCCTGTTTGCTTAAGACCTCTGCCTCTGGCACATTTCCAGGGGACTGGTGCCTGTGATGCCCTCAGCCAGTGCTGCCCTGCCCCAGGCGGGGAGCTGGGGGCTGTCTCCCACACAGCCCCATTGTCTGAGCTGGCAGACAGGAGCTGTTTGTATCCAGGCTGACATACAAAGCATTTGTTTTCCAGTGGCTGCCACTGACTATCCAAGAGTAGGGCTTGGGATTAAGGATGATTCATTGTGCCCTTATTTCTGAGTCTGCCAAGTGTGTGTTTAAGTGCAGTAGACACTGGGAATCAGGGAGAGACTCCCAGTGTGAGGCATTTTGGTCTTTCCTCATCCTTTGTGCATGGAAAGACTTGGAGCAGTGCTTCTCTGGCACCACTGAAGCTGCCTGTTGAAAGATCCTTACATTGCAGAATTCTAATCAGAGTTAGTTCATCGCCTGAGTAAACCATAATGTGATGCAGGCTGGTAAAATCATGTAATTGCAGCCTTCATTACCTGTGTTTATTTCAGGAACAGGGGAAGATCTCAGGCTGTGACATAAGGCAGGCTCAGAACAAAGCAAACACTGATTGCAGGTCTGCAGTTTCACTCAAATCCATTTAGCAGAGACTGAAAATCCCTGGGGCAGGACCTCCACTTTTCCTCAATAAAATAGTGTGCATCCAGGCTTTAATGCAGCAGCAGACACCTAGCACCAGAATCTGCTCTTGAACTCTTTCAGATCAATAAGAAGTTGAGCACAGGCTAAAGAAAGGGAAAAAATGAGACTCCTAGAGTCTGTCCTATCACATTCCAATGGAGCATCCTTCATGGAGTGGCATTGATGTGGGATATGACTCACAGGTAAGGGAAATATGTGCCATTGGTTTGCAAAATTTTAAATACTCACTCCCTAGTACAGTTCACTTTAAACTAGTTGTGGGTTGTTGGAATTCACTCAGGCTGAGTCCCAGATAAATAGAACAGATCTCTCTCTTCCCCCTCCCTTTGGGAGGGCCTGGGTCAGGGACTGGAGTGTTCATCCACTGCTGGGCCCTGGAGTCCCACTGACAGTCATAGACTGTAGTCCTCCCTTTTTTATGAGGCATACATATCATACTATAGGAAAAAGTACATGATCACCATTTACTCTGTTTGAATGAGATGTTCTTTATAATTTCTGTCATGTTCAGGATCATTGGGAGAGGTTTTCAAGGCTGGAGGGTAAAGTCCCAGCCCTCCAGTGTCTTATATCAATGGGAAAGTGTATGTCTGATAAAGTACCTGGCTGTGTGACTACCCTGACCCTGTTAGCCAGGTGTGTCAGAAACCTGTCAGCTCCTTAGAGCTCTCCCCATAGTAAAGATTAGAGATGCATTTTTTATGGTGGTTCAGGCTTTATTGGCTTCCTGTTTGTAAGCAATAGTGAGGGGCAGGGAGTTTGTAAGGCAAGAAGGAACACAATCCTCAATTAGTTTTGCATTTCTCCAGACTTTTTTTTTGCCAGGCTTCTCCTATGCTGGGAGCAGCATGGCCACATATCAGCTGTGCTTTGGGTTCCTCCCTGGGTGCTCCCACAGTTGTGCTTGTCCCTTGGTGTGCAGAGGGTGTTCCCAGCAGGAGCAGAACAAGTAAACCTGGTTGGTCCTGGAGCTGCCTCAGGGCTGTATAGAAAACTGGGGGCTTGGAGAGGTTGTATCAGTCTCTGTAGGCAATGTACAAGAGTACAAGATCAAGCACTTGAAAGGACGGTGTTCTTCCTGCTGCAATCTGCATGGCAGCAGCCAAAACCTGAATTAAGGGAGTAAAACTCCGGCAGTAGGAGCTTCACTGATTAGATGGGCTTGGCACTGCAAGCCAGGACCTCAGCAAACCTTCTGCAGATTATCCAGACAGTGCCACTTGTCAGAGCCTCCCATTCATCCCAGTGCATGCCCTGAAGCTTCCTTGTCTTCCTTGCCCAGCAAGATCTGTTTCACAGCCACTAGTGACATTCTCCCACCCCGAAATGTATTTCCTTCCTTCCCCCCATACCATAGCATGGTTCCTTGACCACGTCCAGCTGGAGAATGCCCTGGTTTCAGCTCTGAGCCAGTGCTGAAAAGGAGGAGGTGTTTTAAACATGGGAATCAAGGTGAAGTGTGGAAGAAAGTGGAGCTGAGTGAGGGGAGAAATGTGGGCGAAGGGAACAGTGAGGAAAAGGTGGCCTGAAGCGATGCCTGCTCTGTGCAGACACACAGTTTGGCACCTCTGAGTCAGGAGGCTCCATGTGCAGGAGCAGCTGGTGAGTCAGGAGAGCAGCAAATGAAACCAGAAGTAGTTGATGGGTGTGACTGGCTGCACTTGCTAATTCTGGTACAGCTCAGATTATGAGGAATATGGTTGTGTATGTGCAATTTTAAGAAGTGCTACATGATCTATATCACAATTGTGGCGTGTGTGTGTGTGTGTGTATGTGTGTCTTATAATCCACAAGGACTGTGGTCATTTAGCTGGAGAGTATCAAAAACAGGAGAGTCAAGCAATCCCAAATTTCAGAGGGAAGAACATTCTTGCTGCTGGTCTTGTAATAATTAAAAGTATTAATTTCCTCAGAAGCAAAATGGAGTGCTGTAGACAAATTTCTCATCTCCTGAGGTGCCACTGTCCCAGTTTTGGAAGTCAAGCAGTGTTGTAACTCAAGAGCAAAGGCTGCTCTTACACAAGCACCAACTTTGCTCCCAGCCCTCTCCAAGGTCGCTGATGATCCTGGCAATTGCAGTGTAGCTCTGCACCGTAGTGAACAGCTTTCCTGTCAGCAGTTAGTTTGCACTGTGTGGGAAGAATAAATTAAAGCTTGAGACAGTAAAATGTGATCTCTACCCATATAGAAACCTTTCAGAAATGTCTCAACTCTCAGCTGAAATTGGGATCTTATAATTAGGTTATTATTTTATTCATTAAGCATGGAGTACTAGAAACATACACAGTGTGTGTGAGTTCATTGGTGACAAGGATGTGTATTAGCTGTGCAGGGAAAGCAGAAGAGCAGAGCCTCTGAAAACTACTTTCCTTGTGCATTACAGATGCACCTGGGTGTTTCCCAAGAGCTGCTCCTTTAAGGCTGGGAATGTTCTCCATGAGAAGCTTGGGCTGCTGTCCTGCTTGGTCCAGTGCCATGGAACTGCAGCCAGCACTGGTTCTCGGTCAGGAAACTGGAAATATTGAGGACCTGCAAATTACCTGTCATATGTTTTATGTTCTGTGGGTGAACTGAGCTGAGTTAACTGGCAGCCAGATACCACAGAGGCACAGATGGAAGCAGACTGCAAACATCATGCAGCAGCAGGAGACAAGTGGACAAGTCTGCCTAAACTGTTGATAAGGCAGAAAGTGGTAGAGTATTTATTATGTAAAGTGCTTTTCTACTTACAGCTGCATTCCCAGCGTTGAGATGAAACTACATGTGGTCCTGGAGAGGCCATTTGATGTCTCTTGTACCTTCAGGCCACAGCTCCTAAAGGAAGCAGTGCAAGACCTGGATCCAGTCAGGCATGGTGTGAACAGGTCTATCAAGTGGCAGAGGATTGTGGCACCAAATCCTGGATCAAGGACAAGCACGATTCCTCTCTGGGGTGTCAAAGATCAGAGATCCATGAAGTGACAGGGAAAAATACCCCACCTTTCCTGTGTGCTGTCACCCCTCTATTGTGGCAGCATAAAACATTCACTGAAGAAATGTCTGATAGTTACTAAACCGTGGGAGTAGGAGTAAGGATTTCTGAGATCTGTTCTGCTTTGGCTGATACTGTGCTGTGTGATTTCCTAATTCCTCCCCTGACAAGCTTTTCCCTTCCTTACATAGACCCCAAGGAGCTGAGTAACTGTTGTTGCACAAACTGAAGAAATCACTTGACAAGCTCAGTAAGTTTGGCTTTTTATATTTCTTAAAGATATTCCCAGTGCATGGGACATAACTATTTCATCATGTATATGCATTTTGGGGCTTGTCTGCCTCTTCCCCCTGTAATATCATCCTGATTTTGGAAAGGGAAGATGTGCCTCTGCTTGTTTCAAGGAATCTGTAATTACGACACGGGATTGTGCCTTGAGCCAGCAGTGTGCACCCACTGCATTCCCATGCTGCACTTGAGAGGTGCAGTCACTCCTCTCACGAATGTTTTCAGTGTATCGTGGCCAGTGAGCACTTTCTTCGTTTCCAAATGTAAAGTAATTTAAAAAAAAATTAAAAAAAAATTCACACTGAGAATCTACAGAAAATCTGTGTGCAGAAATGATGTGGTTCTGTGCATCACATGGGTATATTTTTATGGAAAAATAAACAAAAATGCTGAATTAAGCAAACGCAAAATTCCGCAGAAATCTTTGCTTGATCTGTAAATGTTCATGCCACGGTTCAGCTGAAAGATTTTCAGTGATCCAATTGGATGCAAGGATCCTTTATCCATTCCTGTAGCAAAACGAATTTAGCCTTTAAAAAAACAAAATATCTCCCAACTAAGACAGAATTTTTTAAATATTCCTGCCTATCTTTAGATTTTTCAGGGTTTCAGTGCTCAGATAAACAAGATTGTTCTTCAACATCTTTAATAAAAAGATTCCTCATGACTGTAAATTACTTATTATAAAAATGGCTTTGCAAAACTAGAGAATTGCTTTATATTCCTGTTCTTGTATATTACTGTTCTCCTGTATTTATCTCTGATTTAGAGACAACAGACCTGCCCAGCTTCTTCCTGTCTTTAGAGTGTGTGCATCAAGAGATCCTCACTGGAAAACAGAAGTCATGGAGCAGTTAAACTAACAGAGGTGAGACAAGAGAAATGTCTCTGTTGCACTGTTTCAGCAGCCAGGGAAAATGTGTTTCATGTGCTGCAGGAGGAGAAAGCTTCTTGTAAAAATTGTCATTACAGCTGGTCCCCACCAAAGGCCAATGTTTTTACAGTGGAAGGAAAAGTTTATGGTTTTGGAGAGAAAATTCCCAGGGAAGCTCTTTATAAAGGGAGAATTCTATGGCTGTGTTTAAGTTAACTTTCAAAACCAGATTCTAATTATTATGTACTTTGTGGCTTGCTTTTTTTTTTCTTGAGAGATGATGATAAAACAGGGCTAAGAACACCACTCTGGAGTGGGAATCTAAATAAAAACAAGCTGCCAGAACAATCTTTCAATCTTTTTTTTGTTTGTTTTTACTGCATGGGTGGAACAACAAAAATTCCAGTTTTCCAAACATCTGTGAAATGTGACCTCAAAACCTTTCCTAAGCAAAAATACCCAAAAGGGCTCATAGTAACATAACACTGTTACTGCAATCACAATGTCAGGAAGAAATATTTATAAAGGAAAATGGTTTCAGTCCATCCTAGCAGGAAATCCACCTGATGGGACACTTGCCCCCTGCTAGGGAAGGCATTATTTGGATCAGGCTGCTGCTGGCAAGCTGCCACCCTCGTGGTTTGGCTTGGGAATCGCTAGTGCTGCTGGAAGCTTGGAGATGGGACAGGAGCCCTGTGTCCAGAGGCCTTCTTTCTTTTTCTGCCACATTGGAAAGGGATTGGCAAGACATCCATTGCTGGGAAAGTTCCTGGTGCAGGTGTCTTTCCCTCCTGTTGGGTGGGAAGGTGGAGTGATACATCCCACTGTCCTTAAAAGACGTGGGTACATTGGTTTGGTTCGTTTCTTAGGAGAGGCTTAACTGTGTTAGTGGCAGCTGAACTGCATTGGACTGTGGCAGAATCCGATCCCTGTGATGCTTCATTCAGTCTAGAGGCACTTCATGTCCCCTACAGGGTTTCTTCCTAATAATCTTGCTGAAGAATTTTTCCGCTTGTTTTCCAGAAAACCCTGTGGCAACGCACCGAGCGAGGCGCACTAGCAGCTCCATCCCCAGCTCACAGGAACATTCCGGCTATGCCAGGCCTGGCAGGCAGGAAGCAAACCCAGTTGTTTCGGGATACGTTCTCCCTTTCCCGGCGGGCCGGCGGAGCATCCCCCGGGNCCGGAGCTCGGCGGAGCGCAGGGTGTCCCCGCTCGGCGGCGGCGGCAGCGGCACCAGCAGCCATGAAGTCGCTGTGCCTCGTCACCGTGGGGGTCCTGGCCATGACGCTGCTCATCGCCAGCATCTCCCTGCTGGTAGCGCACGTCTTTCAGACGGTGGTGGATCTGCAGGTGAAGCAGGTGAGAGCACGGCCCCGCTCTTTGTTTACCGGTTTATTCACTCGTAAAATAGCCCTGGGAGGGGCTGGATCCCTCCCTGCACCAGCTGGTTTGGGTGGGCAGGAGCATCCCTGGGCAGCGAACTCCCCCCCCCGCCCAGTGACACCCCGCCCTCGGGCCGTGAACCCCCCTGCCCGCCACCACCCAGCTGGGCTGGGGCTCAGGATGGAGCTCAGGCTGCACTGCCCACTGGGCTGGGTAAAAATTGGGTGAATATGTGTAAAAATCGGTCCTTTTGAGGCAGCTTTGCTGGCTGTGGGGCAGCAGCTGTAGTGAGAAGGCCTGTCCAGAACAGCAGCACACAAGGGGAGCAGGAGGCACCTATGCAGCCCTCCCTTTCACCGTTCCTATGACAGATTTCTTGAAGCTTGTTCTGCTGCTCCATTTAGAGCTGCCTCTGGAGCACAGCCAGAGGTGCTATGGGCTGAAACACGTGCTGTCTCCCAGCTTGGGTGATGGCAGCGAGGCATTTCATCCTGTTGTTCCATGCTTGGGGACACCCATCCTGGCCTAGCTGTGGATGCACAGCCCTGCACTGTTCCTAAGCTTTTGTTTCTCTCCCAGCATGGCTCTGTGTATATATGCAGTGGTCTGTTGAGGAGAGTCAGCTGTGTTAGTAACTCCCTGTGTAGATGAACAATTCTGTATCTGCCTGCTCTGAGCTCTTACTCCAACAGAGGAACCAGGATTGCTAAGAAAACAAGGGATTGGACCAGTGCTGTTGTCTGACTGGTGACCAGATCACCTGTGATCTCCTAGCCTACTGTTCTTTCCTTTGGGCTGTTGGGAAGGGAGCATTTCCTACCGTAGAAACAGTATTGTCTAAAATTCAATCCGTTTGGTTTTAGTGCAGTTTTAGATTGGCAGTGAGCTTAAAGCACTTTGAGATGTGCCTGTAAACTTCAGCGCAGCGTGGCACATGCACAGCTCCATCTCCCAGGTCTTGACTCTCCTTGGGAAGGAGTCTGCCATCCTCTGCATCCCAGAATTTCTCCTTTCAGGTCTGTTTGATGCTGTTCTGAAAAGAGCAGTGGGGTAAGAGCAGTGGTTTGGTGTAGGACTGCCAGGAATTAGGCATGATCCTCCTTACACGCATTATCTCCTGGCTGCCTGCTCTTTCCCCGGAATGGTGGGTTATGTAAGAGCAAGTTGGTGTTTGCTCAGCAGGGCTTTCAGTAATGCAGGATAAAGTTTCCAGAGATCAGTCCTTTCCTGCTTGCTGCTCTGCAGCTTGTCCTGGCATACCTCTGGATTGCAGGGAATGAGGCGTCCTGCTCCCCACTGATTCCCTCCTGGCCTTCTCCAGGATCTGCACACACAGACTGTGGAAGTGCAGCTTTCAGCCCCAGAGCAGTGTGCTCCCAGTCACTCTGCTGATCCAGCTGCTTTCCACAAGTGCTTTATCCCACGTGAGCTATTCCTAGTCTAGAAAGCTGCCGTCTCTTGTGTAACTGCATGTGTAGCTTAGAAAACCTTGTGCAAATAGACAAATCACAATTTGCCTTTGACATGGGGCAAGACTTGAGTTTTTGCAAGTAGTTCCTGTTCCTTTGAAGGCTTTTCCATCAGTGTTGAAATGGAGCTGACTCACAGCGAAGGGCTGTTTCTGCAGCCTTCAGTTGTGTACAGCACCCTTTCCAGCCAAAGGCAGGATCTTGGATACAGAGGGCGTGTGGGAGGAGTGAGGAATCCAGCCCCGTGTCAGACTTCACATCCCCTTGAAAATTCCCAGGCAGATGTGTAGTGACAAGGACAGAGGCTTTTGAAGGCTTTTGAATCTTCTCAACTTTATTCTTTGTTTTATTTGTGGTTTTATTGTCTTTTTGTGAACTAAAAGTGCCATCCCAGACCAGATGTCCACTACCTGTTGGTTATCAGTGCCCAGCACTTGAAACTCCAGAGAATAATGGGAAAAAAAACCCTGTAATGAACCAGAATACATGAGCTGCCCCCAGGAGAAAGGTCTTCCCAGTAGTATTGCCTTGTGCTCTCTGTTAGGTAGAGGCTTACGTAGTTATTGCAGTAAACATGGAGTTTATATAACTTAATATTTTTGTACGTTTATATTTATGTATACTGGTCTAAACACACAATCACCCTAAAAAGGTGCAATTGAATTCTGTCATAGATGAACACATAAAAGTTCACCTTGGAACTAAAACATTTTGGAATTCTGGGAGGGAAAAAAAGCCAGTAGGAAGGATGCTTTGGAACACTGGAAATGAGGGTGGACTTCTCTTGGAAGGGAGAAACCCTGATGTCGTTGTGAGAGACCTAAATATCCTTGGTAACACTGGGTGAAAATCAGAAGGAAAGAGCTTACCATAGTTCATTATTTGAGAGTTTTGGGGAGTCTAGCTGAATCCAGCTCTAAAATACACTAATTTTTGTGATGTGCACATAGTACATGATTTTTAATCCTCTGGAGAAACCAGGCTGCAACTGCAAAGTGCCACCAGCTGGGTTGGCTTTTGCTGCCATTCAGCAATACTCGTGCCATCCCAAGTTACTGCCAACAAGTTTGTCTTTGAAATAGTCTTCTCTCTATCTAATCATTCAAAATTAAAGTCTACATGGAGAGAAAAATGGCTCCTTAAGTGGGAAGGCCAGGAACGAGTCCTGAGGCAACTGTGGTTGACAAGACCCCAGTAAACAGCTGAGGGAGAGCTGGCAGCTGTCCAGCCTGCCCTGCTTTTGAGCTTCCACTCACAATATTTGACTTGTTTTCGCAGAAGAATAAAAAGAACAAGTGTTGATGAGACCCATTTAATTGCAAATCCTCCATCCCCCTCCCTTTCTTTTGACTACAGGTGACACGGTTTTCAAAGACAGAGTTTTCTTTGTGCTTATTCCTGGAAATTCAGAGCCAGATTTCTCTTTATGAAGCAGCACCAGTGTTACTGTGATATCAAAGGCCTTGATTTTGGTGGGGATTCTTTATAATTGGGGTGAATTATATCTAAAATAATGGGATAGTAATAAAATGAGGGGCTGAGATTTCTATTATGAAGCTATTGCCATGTGTGGTTGTGACTTCTGTGTAACATTTATATGTTATACATGTAACATATGAAGGAAGGGAAGGAGTGTTTCATTTCTCAAGTGCTTCTGTTATAAAATAATGGTTTATAGCTTTCCTTTTGTAGGTCACATTTTATGGGTACAAAATTGACAGACTGTGGGTCTGGAGATGCACTGCTCTAGGAAAGTAATTAAAGGCAGAGGGCAAAGAATCCTTGCCCTCTTCCAAGGGCTTGGAAAGGTGCGAATCCTAATATACTTACATGAAAGAAATTTCTGTCACATGAAGGTTTTCCTCTGAAAAAGTCTAATTGCTTTGGAGATAGAATCTCTCAGAATTCCTCCCTTTCCTGTGAACACCGTACAGCATCTAGGATTAACAGCTAATCTGTCTTTTCTCTTGTTCCAGGGGACAGTGTTGAAAAATGGCACGGAAACCTTTGAAGCCTGGGAGGACCCTTCCCCTCCAGTCTACATGCAGTTCTACTTTTTTAATGTGACAAATCCTTTGGAAGTGCTCGAAGGTGCTACTCCTCTTGTAGAGGAAATAGGACCATACACCTACAGGTAGGACCCTTTCCACTGTTTCCAAGCTTTGTGAAACCTGTTGTGTATGAGGAAGCCAAAAAGTGGGATTCAGAACATTCTAGGAGAAAACTTAGGTGTTAATGTGTGAGGGAAAGTTCATCCAGGGGAGCAGGGTCACACCCCACCCAGACAGCACTGACACTTGCAGCCAGCCCTCAGATGAAGCCACTGACTTCTGTCAGACTCTGGGCAAGGTTTTGCTGGTGTGCTGCTGTTCCTCAGCTGCTAAACACAGAGGAAGCTGTTTGCATCCTTGCCTGCTGTCTTGAGAGAGGAAAATCACTTGGGTGATGTTTGAGAGTCTGGGGAGAGGAGTGTTGCATAAAAGTGTGACTCTTGATTGCTCAGGAATTAGTTCCCAGCTGAAGTTGCACAATGGACACTGGTAAAGTGTGGCCCGAAAAGCAGTTGGAGAGTGGTGCTACAAGGATCTTCCTCAGCCAACCCTTTCCTTAAAACCTGCTTAGGTTTTAGAATTGTGTCTACCTAAATGATCAGACTGTTGATATTTGAAAAAAATAGTGGGGAATGAAAGTGAGAGCCTTTTGTGGGAGCCTCAGTCTCTGCACTGTCTCCTGCCTTTCAGTTTCTTTCCTCCCACTCCTCAGCTTTGTTTCTCCTCCTGCCAACAATCTTTTCTCCTGTCTCCTCTGCATTCCAGTCCTGTGTCTGTTTAGCCCTGGCAAATTCCATGTGGTACTTTGGCAAAATCCCTGGTGTTACATAAACCAGTAGAGCTGGAGAAAAGATCCACAAGCTTCCAAGTTCCCAAGTTTTTCCTCAGGTGTGTGCAATGTAACACTGATCCTTAGTCAGCAATGCATTCTTGTGTCAGGAAGAGAAATGGGACCAGCTCCAGGGCTAACAGAGCTGCAGGAACCCACACAGGCTGGTACTCAGTCCCCTTTGCCAGCTTCTTCTTTTCCCTTTCCTTAGCTCCGAGTCTCTGCTGGGTGTTCCACACAGCCTGGCTTGGAAAGCTGCACCTTATCCATGAAGGAGCTCAGCAGGATGGATAGGGCTGGTGGTGTACTGGCTGGGTTGGTCTGTGCCTGAGGGCAGGCCCAGCCTGAGCTGCTGGTTTGCTGGGAAAGCCTTTCCCTGCATCCTCTCTCCCCAAATTGTTTATGGAAGGGAGGGAGAGAGGCTGTGCATTCCAGTTGCTTCTGGCTTATTTGCTTATCCTGACATGTCTGGACAGGATTCCCTTGTGCTGTGCTCTGTCTGATAGAGGAAAGTTAGGAAGTGGAGTGTTCTTTTCCAGCAGATCCTTTAATCCTTGCCTGTTGCTGGAGCAGGCTGCCAGCAGTGGGTGGGGAGGAGAGGAGGTGTGTGGGAGCAGAAGGAGCAGGGAGGGATGTTGTAGCCATGCTGTAGGCTGGAGTCAGGGAATAAATACCCAGCTGGTCCCACGGGCCTTGTGTAGCAGAGCATTGAAGACTCATTTAGGTTCAGCATGTGGCAAAACACCTAAAATGCCATAATGTGAAGTGCATGGCTCTGTGTGTTTGGGGAAAGGCTGGAAGTGAACTGGCCCAGACAGGCAGAGTTAAAATATGCAGTGAGTGACAAAGAGGATGAGGGAGGGCTCAGTGCAGTCTCTTCCTGCAGCTCAGAGTTTTGGGCAGCATACATTGCAAAGCAGTTGGTGCAGAGATAGATTCTGTAGCAAAAATACAGTGGTGCTGGTGTTTTTAAATCCTGGAAGATGAACAGGCAGCATGTAAAATAAGTAATTATAAAGTGCAAGCTACTTATCTGCCCCAGTCTGCTGAGTACCACAGAAACACTGGAATATTGTCTGTTCTTGACACATTTACAGCTTTCTGTCTTTAGTATATCTGTGAGCCTCCTACTCATATCCCTCATCAGGGAGTATATTATTTCCTGTCCAAAGCTGGAAAGGCATCTCAGGTTACCACTGGACTATTTTAGGAAGGCATTTCGTGACTGTCCGTTCCCATCCCCTCAGCTCCAGCCCTGGGGTATAAAACGGGCTGCTGGCAAATCAGGCTGGAAGTGTTGTCAGACCAAAAGGTTCCTGGGTGACAGGGGTACTGAAGAGGGGTAGATACAGTTTGGGTAAGGAGGATGGGAAGTTGTTGGGTTTCTAACAATAATTCCTTGGGCCTTTCCGGTTTGCTTTAGATTTGCAAGGCCGAGCCAGGGTAATGCAGCCTGTTGTGAAGCTGCATCAATGGATCTGGTGCAGCCAGGATAGAATCTGGGATCCGAACTGAATGCAAAACATCAGAGCACAAGTTCTGGCAGAATAATTCACCCTCACATTTTGTAACTTGACATTTGCCCAGGCAGCAAATCAGTGTGAGAGTCAACAGCCCCTTGAGTGAATGCAGGCTTAGAAAACAGAGGATATTTCACTTGTTATGTGTGCCATGAACAGCCAGCCTTTTGCCATTTCCCTTTTGGGGTTTGCTGCAGACACGTGTGTGGCTCATGCTGAATCTGAGCCAGCCTGTTCTGCAAAACTGCAGACTTCTTGTTTGTAAAAGGGTAATGGTGATGAAAATTGAATTATGCTTCTGACATGTGTTTCAGGGTAATTAAGATCTGACTTCCTCACCAGGCCAGCAGGTAGCATTTGATGTGTCTTGCCAATTGGACTGGTTTGTCAACAATCCTGAGTTTTATCTTGCTGTCTGAGTGCTTAGGCAGGAGCAGCAGCACCCTCCCAGGCCATGGGTAGTGCACAGCAAAAATTCAGTTTGAATTTCTGTTGTGTCCAGGATTCCTGCTGGAGAATTAAAGGAGAAGAACTAAAATGAGGCTTGTTCTGTGGTCATGTCACATCAGCCCAGAAGTCATAGTAGCAAGTGTTTGGAATCCATCAGAAAGATTCTGGGAGGTTCTTAGGTCAGATTAATCAGACTTACATGGAGCATGCATTTGCCTAGGATTGAATTATTCCTGCAGCAATTTCGTTTTCAAACTGTACTTCAAGGGCAATCCCATATGTGGTGCCTCAAAATCGTTCTGTACCATCTGACATTGTTCTCTTTCCTTGGAGGTTTTTAAAGATGAGGCAAAAATATAAAGTGGAATTAGCATGTAGGGTGTCATTTTTGGAAGCGCCCCGTGAGTCCTGACTCAGCTCACATTGACATAACAGGGGGTTTGTGTCAGTGAAGGAATCTACTCCCAAAGAACCGAAAATCCCACCCTCTCTGTGCTCAAAGCCCTTCAGTAGCCATAACTTAATTTCAGTTAATGTGGTGTGTACTTGTTTAACTGGATTAGATCCTCTTGTTTTTCAGGGAATACAGGCCAAGAGTCCATGTTCAGTTTTTGGACAATGGGACCAAAGTGTCTGCTCTGAACCCAAAGACTTACATATTTGAACCTCAGAAGTCAGTGGGAGACCCTGAAGTGGACCTGATCAGAACAATAAATATTCCTGCAGTGGTGAGTTCTTTCATTCCTGCTTGGAAATCATCCTGGCACACTTCAGAATGAGCAGCTTCTTGCTTCATCCTTGTCTCTCCCTTTGTGGTAGATGAATGGGATTGGGGAACAAGAGAGGCAGCTGATGTCTGGGGCAGGTGCTGCTGTCAGTTTCGGGTTGGACTGTTGTGGGGTTTTTATTTTGTTCCTCTCTCTCCTCACACCTCTTCAGTGTTAGTGCCTCTCCCTTGTGCTGGGAGCTGACACACTCTTCAGAGACGAGGAGAAATCAGGCTTGTTGGGCTTCCATGAGTAAGTGAAACCAGGGAATTAGTGGTTTCCTAAGCAGATGCTTAGGAGGAACTCTGACTTCTGAATGAGAAAGTTAGGAATGTTTGAGGGTGTGTTGTCAAAATTGCAGAAGTTGCCTCCAAGTCTGCTTCTCAAACTGAAACAAACCTACAGCAGAGGAGTTTCAGACAGAGCTGGATGAAAAGAACCTCTCAGAGGAAAATTAAAGTTAAAAAATGCACCCCTGAATTGTGTTAGGTGAAAGTGTCATTTTGGTGAGCAGAGGCAGACCATTATTTCGGCCTTATGCAGGGACAGCATGAGAACAAGCAGATCTAAAGCTGTCACAGCTTCCAGAGGAAATCAGACTGTACTCAAATACTCAGAGGTGTGACTAAGCCTTTACTCCCCATCCCAGTTTAATTGACTTGAATTGCAGGGTACAGTCATTTCTACTTTTTCCCCAGCTTTTCCAAAAATATCTGATTTTATGAATGACTACAAAAATGCCTTGTATATAGTAGTAGATAGGGCTCAGCTTACTGAAAGGTCCAGATAGTACAGGCACTGTATTTTCAATTCCTCCCAGGAATTGAGGACTGGTGGTGAGGACTATCTGTCCTTCAGGTTTTTGGCTGTAATGTACTATGACAGGCAGTAGGAACAGAACTACAGGTTATTTTGCCAAAAAAAATGCCCTTCTTTTGTTACTGCTCTTTTAAAGACACGTTGTAAAATCACTTGCCAGCCAAAACCAAAATAAACGTTGTTACTGTTTGCATTGTGGAGAAAATGAGGATCTTGAAACACGCGCAGTGCTGAAATGTGCCTGTGTTTGGATGCAGCTGCTATTATTCATTCCCCAACAAACCTGACCATTGCTCCCTCATTCCAATCCCCGGCAGACTGCTATGGAGTGGACCAGGTCAACCCCTCTCCAGTTTGCCACCGAGGTGCTGCTGCTTCTGTACAGGGAATCCCTGTTCACTGTTCACAGTGTTCACGAGCTCCTGTGGGGCTACAAGGACAAGCTCCTGTCTGCCATTCACATCCTGCGTCCCGAGATCGATCCCGTCTTTGGGCTCTTCAATAAGGTACCTGGCTGGCCTTAGGTGGGGAACAGTGTTGCTGTTACAGGGTACCTGTGGTCACCAGCCAGTTGAGAGGGGTGTGCCTGGATTGAGGCTGCAGGGATGGCAAAGGGATGTTCCATCTTCAATTTGGCTGGATTTAGGCACTGGCTGTGAGTGTTTTATCTGTTTATACCCTTTATCAGGTATGGATAAGCTTTCCAAGGACAAGCCCTTCCACTATTTCCTGAATAACATGGAGTTCGTGGGGCCAGTTGTGCACACCACTAGAAAAATTTCCTAACCAATTTCCTTAGTAATTTAAATTGGATGTTATTTCTGCACTGGAGCCGTTCCTGGCTTCCACAGTGTTTCTGGTACTCCTTATTTCTTGGAGATACCTACGGTGCTCAGGTTATTCCTGTGGGGTTATTTTCTTTCTAAAGGCTGTTTTTTCAGGGCCAGTTTTCATCTGATACTGTATTTCCTGCACTTGGGAGGTGTAACAGTCCTGCCCAGCCACTTCCACCTCGTTCATCTTCAAGATGGAGTTCAATGAACTTCACAGACCTCAGGGGGAGTCCATCACTCCCGGGGTGGATTTGAAGTGGTGACAGCTTAAACTCCTGCCACCCCCTTGCAGGGACCAGCCAGGTGTCACAGGATGAGCACAGATCCTGCAAACTCCTGTATCTATTTGCAGATGAATGGAACCGATGATGGAGAATATGTTTTCCTGAGTGGGGAAACGAACTACCTGAACTTCTCCAGGATTGTGGAGTGGAAAGGAAAAGAGTAAGTTTGTTGGTGTGGCTTGGCCTCTGTCAGAATCTGCCCTTTTCTTGCCTGGCAACAGTTTAAAGAGGCTGTAGGTACAATTTAAACCCATTTTAACCCATTTTCTTGTTAGCAGAGCTGAGGTAAGAGGAGTTAGCACTGTGCAGGTCTGATTCTCCTTTGCCATGAGCTGGCTTTGCCTGACCACTGCTCCAGGATCTTTTAGCCCTTGCTCTCTTTGCTTCCTTGTCTTCAGGTCCTTGAGCTGGTGGACAACAGAGGCATGTAACATGATCAATGGCACAGATGGGACATCCTTTCACCCACTGATCAGCAGAGATGAGAACATTTACATCTTTTCTTCTGATTTCTGCAGGTAAGGAGATGACCGTGTCACTCAGAATTTAAGGCAGAGTGTTTATGTCCATTCCTCTCGAGGTTTGATGTTAGGCTGGTGTTACAGATCCCATGATTTCATTTTCATTTTTGTTAGGCTCATTTCAGGACTAGCCAAACCTGGGCCTGGCTTTGCTTCCTTGCAGGTCTTTGTTCCTGGTGTACGACAGCTCAGGAGCCGTGGCAGGCATCCCAACCTACCGCTTCGTGCCCTCCTCCATGGTCTTTGCCAACACCACGGTGAACCCAGACAATGCCGGATTCTGCACCCCGCCGGGAAATTGCCCTGGCACCGGCGTCCTCAATGTCAGCATCTGCAAGCAAGGTGTGTCCTCAGGCAGGCTGCAAGGGAAGATTTGGCTTGTCCTGTAGACAAGGAGTTGGTTCTGTAGCTCCACATTAGGCCTTTCCCTTCACTATAAGTGGCACGGTGGCAAAGACTTCCCCAAATCCTGCTCTGCCTCTCTTTAGGTGGTGACTTCCTGTGTTTTCGCATTCCAGGTGCTCCGATATTTCTGTCAGCTCCACATTTTTACCAAGCAGATCAGAAGTTTGTAGAGGATATAGAGGGCATGCATCCCAGAAAGGAATACCATGAGACTTTTCTGGACATCAATCCTGTAAGTTCAGCCTTTTTTCAGCAGCTCTGTAGGTGAATCCAAGCACGTGGGTTTAGGAAACCTCCTTGGATGGTGTGTGGTCCCATTGGTCTCAAGGGCTCTACACTAGTTCCATGATGCTGCATGGAATGGGACACCCCTTTGGGCAGTTTGGGTCAGCTGTCCTACCCCTGTCCCCTCCCAACTTTTCACCCACCCTCTGCCTACAAACTGTGAGGAACAGAAAAGGCCTCAAGGCAATAACCAAATCATCCATGTGTTATCCACACTATTTTCATCACAAATCCCAAAACACAGACCGATCCCTAGCTGCTACGAAGAAAACAAATTCTCTCCCAGCTAAAACCAGTGGAACAGTGATCTCTACACCCACACATACAAATGTGGGTCGAGGAAAAGAGCACAGTCATTACTTGCCTGATTTACAGAAACAGTGCTCTGACTCAGCGAGCTGTTATGTGTGGCTAAAGCGGGAGGAAATTCCATAGTTCCCCTCTTAAGGTCTAGTGCAGATCCTGCTCAGTGTCTGGTTTGGTGCCAGGTTCTCGCAGTTCTTATTCTTTCACATTTCTGTTTCTGTTTTTGACACTACTCTCTTCTGTTCCCCAGCTGACAGGGCTTGTCCTGCAGGCAGCCAAGCGGATGCAGATCAACGTTCACGTCAGAAAACTACCTGAATTTTTGTGAGTGTTCCCTGCTGCCAGGTGGATGGCTCAGATCTGATTTGGTACTCAGAACTGATTTGTCTGCAGTGTTCAGCTGGAGTATTGGTTGGAGAGAGCAAGCGTGAGAGGGAAATCCAGTTGAATCTCAGTTACAAGGGGCAGTGTCCTCTCACACAGAGAGGACACAGATCCAGTGGATTTTGCAGCTCCAGCTCCTTCAGAGCAGCAGCACCTTGTTTCCTGGTGTCTGGGAGCTGCCACAGTAACACCACTTCTGCCTGATTCTGCCTGGGATTCCATGTGTGCCAAACATTTGGGGATTTTAGCTGCCATGCCCATGTTCCTAGACAATAGTTCCTGTGTTTTACAAATAAGAGTAACTCTCTACACCAGCTTAGTTTCACATTCCTGCTGCCTGGCACAAATCTGTCACTCAGTTATGAATGAACTCTGTGTGGATCCCTCTCTTTCTTTCCTCAGCAACTCCCAAAATACGCCATTGCTCCCAATCCAGGACTTATTATCCACCTTGGAGTTTGAGATTGTCCTACTCCAGCAGGGAGGTAAAAATCAACAATAAAGGATCAGTCCAGAGGTTTTTTAGTGACACTTTCCTCACTCATTGTTCTATTACAATCTGTCTTCACAACCCTCAAGTTGAAAAGTTTCAAACCCATTTTTTTTTTTACACAGGGAAACAGGCAACATCCGAACGCTGGTTTTCCCAGTGATGTATATAAATGAGGTAAATCTGTCATGTCTCTGCAGCCTTGTGGCATGTTAGTGCTTGCAAAAATACCCTCTGTGAGCCAACCAGAAAAGAAGTGCTGGTTTCCTTGTTGTTTCCTACAGTGGTAGATAGGAAGCTGTTGCTGTTTCTTATCCAGCACTCTCCTGCTGCTTATTGACTGTAGTATTCACTTCAGCCCTGCAAAACACCCTCAGTCAGACACAGCTGTGAATTTCAAGGGAATTGGCCATTTCCATGGGGAAAAGGGATGCTCAGGTGAGGAGGAAGAAGGCCACATCTCAAGTTTGAGCCTTTTGTAAATATTCCTGTGCTGCAGATCACTGAACTGGATCACTGAATTAATTGGATTCAAGGAGGACTCTAAGGGACTAGTTTTGATGACATACACCATTATTCCAGGCCTGTATTAGTCCATTCCTAATCCAAAAGTTAAAAATCCCTGTTTTCCTCAGGCTAGGTGATTCCTCTGGCCCCTGAAATAATTCCTGGAGGAGAAGTATGTCAGAAAGCAATGGAGTGGTGGGGAGTTGTGAGAGTAGCATTTCCCTGCCCTTCACAAAAGTGATTTTATATAAAGAACAGAAATAAATCTTTTTTTTTTCCTCTTCATCTCTCTGCTCCAGAGTGTTCTGATTGATGAGGCATCTGCCAGCAAACTGAGGCACGTCCTGCTGGAAGCCAGTGTTGTAATTGGAATCCCCTTCGTAATCATGGCTCTGGGGATTGCTTTTGGGGTGGTTTTTATTGTGCTGGTGTGCAGGTCACGGGGGATAAGTGAAGAGGTGAGCAGCACTTGCATTTCCTTACTGTACATCTGCCTGTGTTTGATATTCTTTTGGTGGGTTTTGCCTGTTTGGTGTCTTTCTACACACGTTTTTTATGTTGTTTCTGTTTAAAAATGACCTTTCTAGGGAGGGGAAGTTTTAATAGACTCAGAATAAACACGCCAAAGCAAAGGAGTGGAGTTAATCTAAGAAACTTGGTAAGGCAGATCGTGTCTCTGTGCCTGATTCCCCTTGCCAACAGTAGTAAAAAATAAATCAGCCTGTCTAGAGGACCCTGAAGGATAAGATACAAAAGCCCCACTGTATCTGAGGACAGATTTCATTGTCAATCTGTCACTGTTCTCAGCAGAAACGTGTTGTGCCAGTGGATTATTTTTGAATTTATAACCAAGGAACAGCTGAATTTCACAGACAGCAGCAGGGAGAAAGCTTTCTCCAGGCACTTTGTAAATCTATTTATGAGAATCACAAGATGGCATGCTGGCATTAAGGTGCTTGTAAGGGTGAGAGCTGATGCCAAAATTTCACCCTAACAGGCAAGTCAGTGGGGTTCAGATGTCACAAACCGTGGAGACTTTGTTCAGAGAAGTAGCCTGGGTGCTCTAGGAGGCTGTTTTCTACTGGTAGTTGCTGTGGGCTTAGTGTGGGCTTGTGTGTTTGGTGTTCCCTGAGTGCTGCCTTACAACCTCTGAAGTACCCAGCAACCCCCCCGCGCCTGTGAGACCCCTCTGGATCAGTGGGTCCCCATCACATCCCAGTGGGACTGTACTCCAGGCTCCTTTACAGGAGAGACTGCTCCTTTGGCCAGGGAGCCTGCCTATGCTGTCAGCAGCTCAGAGTAAATCTATCCCATTACCCAAGGCCTGTCCCGGGCATTCCTGCCCCACCCTACATGTACAGCTCTCTTGGATGTGCTGGAACGCTCCACAGGGATAAAAATGACAAAGGGACAACTACATTCCATGTTTTTTCTACTTTGCTTTAGTTGCTTTTCCTGCAATTAAAGGTAGTTCAGCAGTTTACAGCTCTCCTTGTGATCCCCCCAGTGGTTGTGACCTTCCATCTTCTGTCAGGTGCTACAACAGGTTGCTGCCCGAGCTGCAACCCTCCTCTGGTGCTTGCTTAGGAAATGGTACTTAGAAGTAGGAGGCAAGAGCTTTTCCCTTCCCTGCTCGGGGTCTGGGCAGCCCAGCTGGAGGGACTGTGGTGTTCCACATTTAACTTGCTGTGCTTTTTGCTCCTCCAGAGCACTGAAGAAGAGAGGTCCCCGCTCATCAGGACGTCTTAGTAGATTTTCTTTTACCGCGTGAGCTTGGAGAATGCACTGTTAGAGCTGAGCTAACACCAACTACCACTCCCCACCCAGCGTGTCCCCTGCGGAGGCACCGGTGTGGGACAGAGCTGGAAGAGAACCTGCACTGTCAGCCAGGGAGGAGACTCCTCTCACCAGCTGCTTTAAAACTCCATTTGAAAACTGCTCCACGTCCTGCTTTTCTCAGCCCTGCCCTCTGTGCCCGCACTGACACCCACAGAGGGTCATGACACACCGGCTGGATGCCCTGCAGAAACGACATGGGGAATGTTTGCAAATGGCCTTAGGACTGTGGATGGCCCTGTGGGAACACAGCAGGCTCTAGGATGGCCCAAGGACAAGGGACAGCTGTGCTGTGGGCCTGGTGGTGTCTCTCCTGTCACTTAGTCCTGGTGTGCTCCGAGTGTCTGTCAGTCCTGGCGTCCGTCCTTGCATGACACTGATCCATACAACTGACCCAGACCAGAGCGAGGCTCCAGGGGGAGCCTGCTTTTCCACACGGACCTCCAAACTGTTTCCACTCTGCATGTTAGCCAGGCTTTTATCCTTCAGGTTTGGGGCCTTTGTTCTTCAGCTTAAAAAAACAACCCCCACAGCTCAACGTTGTCCTTGGGGTGGGGGTACAGAGCTGGTGGGTTTTGTTTTGGGGGCGTTTGGTGTGAATGCAGACTTGGCATCCCTTCTGTGTAAAACATGGACAGGGTCCTGACATGGTTTTTTTACTTGTCAAGCAGAAACTTGTTTTAAAAATCTCAAATGCTTTTGGGTTTTTTTGGTTTTTTTTTTTTTTTTTATCCCCCGCCTCCCCCTCGATTAAAAGAATATTCTCATGTGTTTCCGTTAGGTAGTAAAACGTATTTTAAAAGGTAGCCTTGTCTTCTCAGCAGGGGCGTTGGGGTTTGCAGGGGGTTGGTTTGGGTTTTTTTCCCGGCGGGTGCTCCGGAGTTATTCCCTGTGGGGGTGGGGAGGCCCTGGCACAGGTTGGCAAGAGAAGCTGTGGCTGCCCCATCCCAAGACCAGGCTGGACAGGGCTTGGAGTAACCTGGGACAGTGGAAGGTGGCCGAAGGAATGGGGCCGGGAAGGGGCAAGTGTGAGGGAATCCAGGGAATCCCCGGGGAGGGGACACGGGGATAGGAAGACCCCGGGCTGGGGTAACCTGTAGCTGAGAGTGTTTTCCCCCGCGCGATCACTTTTAGTCCCTGTTTGGCCCAAAGCGGGACTTTTCCTTCCTTTGTTCCCCACGGAAGAGCTGTTTGGGTTAATTATGCTCCGTTATCCCTGTATTTCACTGTCTCCCATGGTACGGTCCGCCTCCCCTCCGACGTTCCCCCTGTCCCACAGCCCGCAGTGGTACAGTCCGCTGGCGCGCGCCGATTGCGTCACCGCGCATCACCTGCGCAGCGGCCGCGCCACCCGGAAGTGCTTTGGCGGCAGCGGCGGCGTCTCGTGCGCCAAGTTTTGTTCGCGGCCGGACCCGCCGCGGGGGCTCCCGCTCGCCTCTCGCGGGAGATCTCCCCCCGCCTGCCGTCACACAAGCGG
>WEIV01025116.1:414268-459086 GCA_013390005.1 Calyptomena viridis | reverse complement strand
TCCCGCGCCCGCCGCCCCTCAGCCGGGTGGTCCCGCCCGGCCCCCGCCGGGCCCCGCGATTTGCTCTTGAGGCGCGCGTGGCGTGGCGGTCCCGCTCCCTCCCATCAGCATTTTGCTTCCAGTAACGTTCCCGTTTGGATGAGATGCCCTAAGAAGTTCACTTTTGAGCAAGGTAAAAGACAGTGTTTAACTTGTAAGGGAAGAAAGACCTTTTTCCCGCTTGTTTTGTCGCTGTCAGTCGGTGAAGTGTAAGCCAGAGCTCTTCTTATCCTCACTTAGTAAATTAAATCGTTTGCTCTTGGTAAGACCATCTGAGCAGGTCTTTTGGACAGATCCCACCTTCACTGTAGTTAGCCTGGATTTTACTATGTGATTTTCTACCTTTGAGAGTTTCACACACACTCTTTCTGGCTCCATCTGAAAGTGAAAAATGACCATGTGCTGCCTGTACACTGTGACAGAGCTTATTACACACACAGAGCAGTATCAGAGGGAATTCTGGGATCACACCCCAGGACATCCCACTGTCTGTCCAGCATAACCTGTTCCAGCTGCATCCCAAGGACACTGGACGCAGCAGTCACCGGCAAGGCTGGGGTGGGCAGATTTTGGGATATAACTCGGATAAGTCCACCCTGGAGTAACTGAGACACGTGTGATGCCTAAGCTGCCAGAGTTGTGTTTCCATGCTTACAGAAGTGATGTGTGGAGCTTTTAACTGTCCTCCTTTTGTCCAATAAATAATGGTTAATACCTTAGTCTTGTTTTTAACTATGCCTGTCTTGCCTGCGGGGATGGAAAAATGTTTCAGCTCTTTTTTCCTGCTTTTCACTCAGAACTAATGTTGCCTTGCTCTTTTTTTGCTTCCCGCTCGTCAGGATTTGGTGGGCTTGAAACTGCAAACTCCACTGCCAGTGGGTTTAATTTTGGGGGTTTCGGATTAACTGCTAATCCCGCGGTGAATTTTAATATTGGGAATTTCGGTGTTTCCACTACCTCTACTCCACCGTTCAATTTTGGTAACAGTCTGGCAAGTGCAGGTAGATAACATGCCAATACTTGTTCTGTGGTAAATGTTACTAGCAGGGGTCCAAGAATTGCATCCCTAACTGGGAATCTGTGACAGTACTAATCTTCATATCCAGTGAAGACTAGGGATAAAAGCTCTGGAGGTGGAAGGAGTTTGAGAGCCATAGGCTTATAGGGGTTTTGCCTGTTAAATTCTGAAGGAATAGCTTTTAAAGGAGAAACAACCCTGTACCAAATAGTCTCTGAAATGGGAATGAATTGGGGTCAACCACCAGTCTGAAACTGAGCTTCAGTGAGAGCCAGACAGCACTGTCAGTTCTCCATTCAGATCCAGGCTATCCCGAACAATCCCAGAGCTGGTCCCTGTGCCACGTTTCCTGACATGAGATTCTTGGACTGCTGCAGTCATGTTTTCATCTCCCCCTGTGTCTTCTCATTGGCCTTGCACTGGCTGTCATGAATGCACCACCTCAGTAGTTTCTGTGGAGAAACAAATTGTATATGACCAGCACAAAAGCACGGCCCAGCTGTGACCTAGTCCCCAAATGTTGCTGCTCGTCCCAAAACTTCCCGGGCTCCGGAGAGACACTCGGTGCTCTGGGAAGGGCCCTGTATATGATGGGTGTGCCAGATGGTGATTAAGAAAACCCTTTGTGGCCCCACGTAGATCTGTCAGTTCTGAGCAATCAGCTGATGTAATTTCACCTTAAATCTTTCCTATTTCCTGTAAAAACGCTGGGCTGGGTGGATTTTTAATGCTTTTGCCTGTGTGGAATTAGCCTGGGGATCCCATTGCTGCTGCTTGTTTAGGAATTACATCCATTCCACAGTGTCATCACTCCCTGTGTCAGCAACTCACCTGTTGTGTGCCCTACAGAGATCTGCTTGGGGTTTATTTGCTGTCAACACTCCTGAGCTGTATTCCTTTAGCTGAATTTGAGCTGCTCCAAAAGAGAGCTTGGATACTTAATTTGGTATTTAATGTGATAATTAATTGGCACTCTGAGCTCCCTTTTCAAGAAAGGATGACTGCATTTGCTGTGAGTACAGAACTACCTAAAAATTGTGTCATCCGTTGGTGCTCCTGCCAGGGTGTCTTGCTCACTGGCAGGACTGAAACACGGATGTTACAGGAAACAACTTCTTACACCCACTCGCATTGAGATGTTTGCTGAATGGAAATAAAATGCAATTGCATGTCAGCTTTTGTTTAAGCTTTTTATTTTGTTTGTGTACAGGAGGACTGTGAGTGTAGTAGGTCTAAAGAACTTTTTTTTTTTTTAATAAATGTGAATTAGCAGTGGTAGCATCTTTTTGACAAATCCTTTGTAGCAGAGTGTCTTTCTCCATTTGAACACAAGTAAAACCAGCTAGAAACAGAGAGGACTTGGTTTTCCAGGCTCGTCAGCACTATGCAGGCTGCACCTTGGGCCAGTGGTCAAACTTCCAAATGAGATGTAATCAGGAAGATGATAAGAAAGCTAGGCTTACAAGAAAAAGGACCTTGTAGAATTTTACCTGTGAATTTTCCCTGTAAGCACAGTGGCTTTGATTTGTTTCAAGATGTTAGGAATGTTTAAAAAGCTTACAAAACATCAGGTTGTTTATTAAAACACTTAGCAGTGAGATTGACCAGAAGTATTCCCGAGAAAGAATGTAAGAAATAGTGCTATTAGTTGTGGCTGTCACTAGAGAAAGCACATTCCACTGGTAAAGGAACAGCGTGTTAGTTGACTGCTGCCCTTTTGTTTGCTTTCTTGACACACCATACAAGTTCTGGTTTTCTGGTCCATGTTTCCTCCCCGCTTTCCTCAGACACCGACCTCGATCCCCATGATCAGTGTGAACTACCTGCTTGTGACGTGTTCCATCCATGTGTCAGCCCCTCTCTCATACCTCCCCGCAGTGTGCAGTTGGCTGTGGTGCTGTGCCCCTCCACTGCCATGTGCCGCTGCCTGACCCGCACTCTTTGTTTGGCAGGAGCGTTCGGAGGCTTTGGGACAACCACCACCACCGCGGCACCAGCGTTCAGCTTTTCTGCTCCCACCAATACGGGCACCGGCGGTAAGAGAGTCTGAAATGTTGGCTTTAGGACCAGTCCATGAGTGCTTTGGATTGCATGGGTGCTATGCTCCCCTTTGTCTCAAAAATCCCTTGCTTTTTTCCCCCAGGACTCTTTGGTGCTACCCAGAACAAAGGCTTTGGATTTGGTACTAGTTTTGGCGCAGGAACTGGAACTGGTTTGGGTAGTGGGTTGGGAACTGGGCTAGGCTTTGGAGGCTTCGGAACCCAGCAGCAGCAAACCAGTGAGTATGGCCTTCTCTGGATTCGCCCCTTCCTTAGCAGTGAAAGTGTAAGACTGCCACAGGGGCTCAGGTAGTGGGGCAGAAATGTACTGTAAAAGGAGGCTGTTACTTCTAGATGGACGGAGATTCTCTCAGAAACTTGGCGTTTGAAGTGCCTGCATTTGCAGCACTTGCCTCTTTCTTAAACTACAGTTCAAGCAAGTTCCTGAGCTTCTGACAATATTTACCCCTTTGGTTTAGTAGTGGTAGAATTGTAATTACAGAATTGATGTTGCAGTCACAGCATTACTAGAAAGGGGAGGAAAACAGCCTTGAGATCAGTTTAAATGTGAGTTGGATAATGAGCAGCTGCAGACTCTGAGTCTGCTGAGTTTGTAACAACCAACCTTCCCTTCATATTTGGTTATTGAGGCTGCCAGATGATGTTGTGGATCAATAAGATGTCTCATTTAAAGAAAAAAGAAAAAACAATTTTATTCTAACTTGGCATTCAAGAACTTCTGTCATAAATGAAGATTAGGTGTAAAAAGGAAAAGCATTTATTTATTCTGTGCATTTATTTTGCTTCTCAGACTGTGAAATGAAGTGATGCCATTGATAGGCAGATGGTATGTGATAGCAAGCAAGTCTGTCATGGTTGGTCAAGGAATTCATTTGGATTTTTCATCCAACACAGCGTTAGGAAGCGGGTTGTTCAGCCAGCCTGCCCAGACACCTGCCCAGTCAAACCAGCTCATCAATACAGCCAGTGCCCTCTCAGCTCCGACACTCCTGGGAGATGAGAGGGATGCTATCCTGGCCAAATGGAACCAGCTGCAGGCCTTCTGGGGAACAGGCAAAGGGTACTTCAACAACAACATCGCTCCGGTGGAGTTCACGCAGGAAAACCCCTTCTGCAGGTTTAAGGTAAGGAACAGTTCAGCTGCTCACAAAGTGCTCTGACGCCCGTACTTTGTTTGCTGAGTCTGAGCATTTCCTGGGTGTTAAATCAGATTTTGTTACTGGTGAGAGTATTCTGAAACAGTATTTTTCCAAGTAGTCCACACAATACTTTTGCATGCTCATTAAAAGGTACAAAGATGCTGGAAATCTGGGTGGTGTGGAGGGGCTAGTTAATGTACCCAGATGTGGATCATGAAACTAATGTTTTCATGTGATACCATTCAGGTTAATGTGTGTGTAACTGGAGCAAGTCTCTGGAAATCAGTGTGTATTTATGTAGGTTACAATATGACAGAAACTATTTAAAATAACCCTCACGTCTGAAAGAAATTGGGAGCATTCAGAATAAGAACTTCAGGGCCTTTTTTCATTGCATTGCCTACATTAAAATAGCCCTCTATGAACCTGGTCCATCCCAAGTTTAAAATCCGCCAGTCTTCAAACTTCTTCTGCCTTTCTCCTTCCCACACTCACACTGATTCCATTCCCCATATGAAATCGTCAGCACTTCCAGATCTTGCTTCTCATGCTGACAGAGCACATGGCTCTTCATCCTCCACAAATCCCACACCTGCTGACGGCCTTGCTAAGCCTCAGGCTTGGGAGGGGATTTGGGGCAGGCATGGTGGTACCTTCCCTTCCCGAGCTGATTCTTTGGAGTGCAAGCTTTGTGACCTGAATGTAGGTTAAGACTTAATTAAGACTAGTTTTGATTATGCACATCATGAGGCTTCTATAAAATTTTTGTAGCAACCAAGTGTCTGCCTAACAAATGATTGGCTTGTGTTGCATCACCTTATTCAGTGTTACTTTGAACATTTTGTTGGCAATGCACCTGAAAGTTTACTTTATTGTAAGTTGTTCTCTGAAATTGCTTTAGAGGTTTCTGAGCTTTGAAAAATTTCCAAGTGTAAGTTGTGTGATGCAAAATCAGTTATTTTAGAGTTTTGTTTATCAAAAAGAGGAGTTTTCAGCTTAGACAGTGCCATGTACTAGGCTTACTTTTGTCCCTCTGACATGAGTGTTTCTAATGCTGTTACCAATTCACGTGCCTTAAGTGAAATACTGAAAAGGCCCATCTATGTCAGCAATGGAAAATGCCTAAGAAAAATGGGGGAGAAGTTGGTGGCACAGGAATAGCTAGTTTGGTTATTGCCTCTGGAAGCATCAGGCATCTGATAAGAATGAAGCATCACCTGGAGGGTTTCTCAGGTGTTCAAGGAATCCATTTGTATACAACTCCAGCTCTAGGACAAATGAGAAGCATGCAGCTCTTGACCAAGAAAAGTGTGCTTCTAAGGTACATGTTACAGGCTGTCGTTTGAAGGGCCACAATGAAGTAAAACAATCTGTCGCAGTTTGAAAATACTTTGCTGCATAAAGAAGTTGTGGAAGATTTAAAACAAATAGCAGAGGAGTCATGTGCTTAAACCCAAATTCTTCCCTAGCTATCACTGTTATGTTCTATGATGGGATGTCTGTGGATTCTGCGAAGCTCACTGTGGTGGGGGATTACCCTTTGCTGACAAAAACAGGCTCTTGGGCACATCCCCAACTCATTTCTGTCTTTAGCTAAACTTGCATGAGGTGAAAGGTGCGAATCACCTACCCACAGGCTGTGCCAGGGCCTCAAAAAGCCCCCGCTGTCCACTCTGGCACCAGTGCTATGTTGGTGTGACACCTGACAGGCAAAAGGAGAGGATGAGTTCTTGTCATAAAGTCTGGTCCCGTTGTTCCTTTTGCAATTTGCAAAAAGGGTCATTTGTAAAATGTTCCTGATTGCTGGCAGCTCTGCTGCGCTGGCAGCTCCCAATCCATAGCTTTTTCTGTGAGATGGGGAATGCGTACTTAAGAACTTTTACTAAAATCCAAACTGTTTCAAAAGCTGCTCTACTGATAGCCATGTGAGAGAACACTTTAAAGGGGGATTGATTTCATATTTCTGCAGCTCTGAATATGTTGCAAGTTAAATTTTGAACCAATTGCTCTAAAACCAGAGGGGTTTAGCCCCTCCCCTTCATGCCACATGGATATGTTTTTGCAAAGTAATAGATCCTAATTTTTCATTTGTTCCTTTGCAGGCTGTGGGTTACAGTCTAATGCCCAACAACAAAGACGAAGATGGCCTCGTGGTTTTGGTCTTTAACAGAAAAGAACAAGATATTCGAAGCCAGCAGCAGCAGCTTGTAGAATCACTACACAAAATTCTGGGAGGAAACCAGACCCTCACTGTCAATGTCGAAGGTGTTAAAACAATGCCAGACGACCAGTATGTGAACTCGCTATAGTTCCGCCTTCTTATCCAGTATTGCATGTTAGAAAGGAGTAGTGCTTGAGTCTTCTGCCTCCCCTTCTCTTTGATTTTGGATCTGTTCACTCCAAGTTGATTTGGATCTCTTATTCCTTCATGCTGCTTCTTATTAAGGCATTAAGTCCAGTGCCTTTCCAGAGGTTTTAGGTTATTCTGCATGAAGTAGTAGTATCACCATACAATATGGTTGCTAAAATTGGGGAGGGGGGAGAAGGTACTGGTGTTCACACCTTTCCTCTCTGTGCCCCTCTGTGTTAAACACTGCAGTTACTGGTCCTTTACATCTCAGTGAGCTAAAGGAAGCTGGGAGAAGTTGTAACTTGGATTTAGAATTGTTTTTATTGTGTTAGTTCCTGCATGCTGCTGCCCTTTTCCCAACATTCTGTGTTTTGCCTTGCTCAGGACGGAAGTGATCATTTATGTTGTGGAGCGCTCACCCAACGGCACTTCGAGGAGAGTTCCCGCAACCACCCTCTACGCCCACTTCGAACAAGCCAACATCAAATCGTCCCTGCAGCAGCTGGGGGTCAGCCTCGCCATGGCCAGGACAGAGCTGTCCCCAGCACAAGTCAAACAGCTCCTGCAGAACCCTCCTGCCGGTACGTGGGCTCTCTGGGATAAATGGATGTGTCAGCCCGCTGGAAACACCTTTGGAAACTACAAGAGTTTCCAAGGCACACCAACATAGTGATCCTAATTACAGCCATTTTCCACTGCAGTGCAACATAGTCTACCAAGACAGTTATGATTTATCAGTAAAGTGCCATCATAAATCACTTCTGCTTGTCCAAGGAAAGTTAAAAATCAGAATAATCACTTCCTAGTTTTCAGAGCCTTAGCCTGTATATGTGGTCACAGATAGTGCACATACAGCTTTGTTTTAGAGTTAAGTGCTGTTTGTGACAATTCATAAGACAACCTCTCTTTATGTCTAGAGTTTTTATATATGTCTAGGCTTGTCTATGTTTAGGATATGAAAGGTTATGAAATCTGGATTGCAAAAAGAACTGGGCTTACTCTTAGAGAAAAGTCAGAGCTAACTCCTACTGGGATTATTTTGCCAACTAGTTTGGTACTTGGATCACATAATTACTAATTTTTTAATATTTGTTTGTTTTACACAACAAGCAACTTGAAAAGGAGACATGACCCAAGTATGGCATACAGTGGAAGCAGTAGGAATTTCTGCCCTTAAAGTATGGATTGTCTGATGGGATCAGCTATGGGTTGTTCCTTTCCCCTTCAAACTAGTAGGAGTGCTTGACAGGCTTTTGGATGAACTTACTGCCACAGCTCAGGACCAGGACTTTTAAAAATTACCCTTGTTTAATGAACTTTAATTTGTGTAAGTCGTTCAGCTATTCAGCACAGTTCATAGGGTTTCTGTATTCCATAGCATCTTTTCCTACTTAAGAGCTGTAAGGTGAGAAATCTATTCAGATTACTCCATACTAAAAATTCCTTTGTTTGTTTCTTTCTTTTCAGGTGTTGATCCTATTATATGGGAACAAGCCAAAGTTGATAATCCTGATCCTGACAAGTAAGTCCGAAAGTCTGTCCAAGGAACAGATATTGCATAGTACCCTTCAGATAACTTGCAGGAAACAGAGTACAAACTGACCAAGTGCTGATCTCCTTGGAAACACTGAAGATTACTGGAAGCACCTGTCTAAATCCCTTTACCCATTTAGGGACTTAGAAGCTGTCAGGATAAAAATCCTTAATTGCATTACTTGGATGTGTGGCATCCTCCATTGCATGGACTGGTTACTGGGACTTACGTTTTCCAACCATTGCCGGTTTTTCTCTTTACTCCTGCAGCCATAGGTGATACACCTTTTTATCCTCCACTGGTTACAGATAATTTGGGCTGATTTCTTCCTGGAAAAGGAAGAGGTTGTTAGGAATAATGAGGACTCTATAGCTTAGCAAAGGAGGATACATTTATGTATCATCTTTACTCATAAAAGGCCAAAATTATCTCTAACTTTATATCAGATTCTATTCATAAGTATTAATCCATACCACACATCCAGTAAAAAAATGTGTTGCAAGAAGTATTTGTGTTCTTGTAGGCTTATTCCTGTGCCAATGGTGGGTTTCAAGGAACTGTTGAGAAGATTGAAGGTCCAAGATCAGATGACCAAACAGCATCAAACTCGATTAGATGTAAGGCTGCTCTTCTTTATTGTGTCTGCTTGCTGTTGGTGAAGGATGTGCTATTAAATGAACTTCCTGTTGTGCCTGCTGTGTGTTGAAAATAAACTGAAACCATTTTCTTGATATATTTCTTAAACGTATCTTTTGCCCAAAAGTAATCAGTGTGGCTTTTGTTTGTTTCAGGTTCAAGCTTGCTGTATTGTTATAATCTAATTGAAACCAGCCTAATTAAGTTGTACTGGTATGGACTCTAATTTAGGCAACCAGTTTCCACCGCCTTCTGAAAACCTTAGTTGCAGATGAAAATAAACAGAAAGCAGAACAGTAGAGGTAGCAGAAAGCCTTCTAAGGGCATGTGTGGGAAGGACACGAAGTTTCTGAGCTGTACTGTGGTGAAAATTCTAGTTTTAAATAGGACTAATGTGTTCTATTATCAAAAACTCATCTGACTTCCAACCAACTCCATCTCCTCTGCAGATAATATCAGAAGATATCAGTGAGCTGCAGAAAAACCAAACAACAACTATGGCAAAAATTGCACAGTACAAAAGGAAACTGATGGCGCTTTCTCACAGAACATTACAGGTAACAGTAATAGTCAAATCACTCCTTTGACACACAGTCTAGTGCCAGAAGCAAACAGAGGAGGAGGACCTGTGCCAGCTGGTGCATAGCCCGTGTTGAAAAGGAAATTCTGAATTCAGTCAAATACTGTTCATTTAAAAACCAGGCAGAGCTTTCGGGGAAAGCTTCACGTCCTCAGTACTTGGGAACCTTCTCTCTCAGTTTTCAGGGCAGTCCCATAGTTCCTGAGTGCCTCAGAGCAGCAGACTAAACAACAGAAAAATCCCATGCTGGGAGAAGGGCAAAAAGACACAGATGGAGTGGTAGGGAAAGAGATAGGCCAAGTCTTTAATGAACCTCCAAGGCTTCTTTTGTAGGTGTTGATAAAGCAGGAGATCCAAAGGAAGAGCGGTTACGCCATTCAAGCAGATGAGGAGCAGCTTCGTGTACAGTTAGATACCATTCAGTGTGAACTGAATGCACCAACACAGTTCAAGGTGAGTAGTTAACGGAACTGGGCTAACAACTCCAGATTTCCTCACCGAAAAAAAATACAAGTTTTCCAAGCCATGCACATGTATTTGTTGTGGAAAGCTGTCAGCAATCCAGTAGCATCACCAAATTGTAGCATCATGCACATTCCTGCATGACCACTAAGTATTCAAGTGTTTTTGAGTTCTTGCACGCATTGCAGTCATTTGCCTTTGCATGTCTTTCAAAACACTTGAAAATGGAATGGGCAGCAATGGTTCCAGTCTTGGTGATACAAGGAATAGTACATGCTGGAGCTCTGGCAGATGTAAATGAGTTGTGTTTGATTTAAGCCTGTTTCTCCTCCCAGGGCAGACTGAATGAGCTCATGTCCCAGATCAGGATGCAGAACCACTTTGGAGCTGTGCGAGCTGAGGAACGCTATTACATAGATGCAGACCTCTTAAGGGAAATCAAGCAAGTAAGTATTACTGTGTAGAATAATTGGGATGCTCTTTGAACTGCTTCATTTAAGACAGATATACACTGACTGCATCAAGAAGGCATTGCAATTTTTTTATGAAGTCTATTTGTTCTCAGTGTATCAAGGGCTTGCAGAAAACACTGTTCGTCCTTCTTTCCAATAAATTATGCCAGGTTTTCAATGTGCCGATGCCACCAATCATGACACCTTTAAGAAACAATTTACACTGTTTTCTAAACTGTCTGCAGCACCTGAAGCAGCAGCAAGAAGGGCTGAGTCACCTAATCAGCATCATCAAGGATGACTTGGAGGACATCAAGCTAATAGAACATGGGCTGAATGAGAGCATTCCCATCAGAGGAGGAGTCTTCAGTTGACTGCTGGATGCTTCTGGGCTTACACACACATTAGTCGAGTTCATGGCTCACCTTCCAAGGCTAAAACTGTTGAGGTAAAATAAAACACATCTTGTAGAAGCAATGGTATTTTGGCTATTACCTTTTGAATTAGCAAAGCCTCTTCTAAGCTTTTAAAACTGACCTTTGGAAGGTTTATATTTTGTAAAGCTGTATATGCTTTAACAAAAGAAGGAAAACTGAATCTGTTCAGATGCCGTTTTACTATAGAACTATATGTACTATTGTACATTTTCTTTTTTCCCCTCCTTTTTTTACAACAGCATTGTCCTAGAAATGCAGTGCTGAGGGGATTGTTTCACTTGTGACTTGGTATGTGGAAAGCTTTGCCCACTTCCACGTTTCTGTCAAAACAATCAAATAACCTTATTGTTAACAGTTATGTTAAACCATTACAGAGATGTTAGTTGCTCTAACTGTGTTGGTCTCTGCAATAGCAGTAGTTTACTGGGGCAAGCTGCTGGAAGTTTCCAGTTTGTCCTTCCTTTGGACTGCACAGATCCAAAGGGTTGTTTTTTTTTATATGACTTTATGTATGTGCATTATACAGAGCTTTGCTGCCCCTCTTAAGTAACAGAATGTCTGGACATTGTCTTCTGCCTTTTTTTTAATTGCCCGAGAGTAATAAATTCAGTCTGACTTTGTAATAACTGGTGTGTGGTGTTGGCCTTTGGTTACATCAAGGCAGTGACACTGCTCACAACTCCTGCACTTCACTCTGCTTCAGGCACTGCAGTTAGTGGGATGTCAAATCCAGTGCCACAGAGCTGCTGGCAGCATCAGTCCCCAAACCAAAATATATGGGCATGGCCCTTACATCCTACCTGGGAGCAAGTGCTGCAGAGCAGGTGCCTACTCCATGCAGAGAAGAGCACTGTTTTCCCCCCCACAAGTTGTCTTTTTTCCCTCATTACAAAATTCACTGAAAATAAAGAAAACCAGTATTATCTGCAGTAGGAATTTTTACAGCAGAAACTAACAGAGGAGGCAGAATAATTTTGTTCATTAGCAACTAAGTCAATTCCATTTATAAAATTTCAAGGATGGAAACAGAAATATAGTCTTCAGCATGCTGAGGCATTTGAATGAGCGTTTTTGAAAGTGGGGTTCCATTAGAATTGAAAAAAGCACATGCAGAGCCCTAATTAAGGTGGGAAAAGGATTAATTTCTTTTTGGAAGCATAGTTCCAATTAATAAGACATCTCCACTGTGCAACGCAGGCTCTAATAAGGGCTCTGTAAAGAAATCAAATTAATCTAGAATTCTCTTTTTCAGAGGCTAGGGTTGCAATCTAAGTGAAATCTTCTGCCATGGTGCCCCTGCTAGTCTGACTGTGCTGCATTTTTAAAACAAATACATTGTTTTTTGCTTTGCAAACTCCACAAACTGCACCCTGCTTTGCTCCACTTACAAGCTACAGTTGTACCATGCTTGGAAATACCTTGAATGTGCAGAATAGGCCCCCTAGCAAGGCCTTGAAAAAGGAATTCTCAATAGATTTCTTAAACAAGTTCCCTTGCCAGACACAGTTGCACATTGGGAGCTGGTTTTTCTCAAAGTGTTGCTCCACTGCATATATTTAGTAGCCTCAAGCCTCCAGAACAAGTTTACCAAAGCCAAGGAACACGAGTAGGGAAGTAGGTATCATCACTGGAACAGCACTGCTGCTCACAGAGTTGACAAGCTAGGGAAGACAAGAGTCAAGAAACAGCAGTCTAGAAAAAACTGTTTATTGAAAAGAAGCCTGTGTCAAACACATGCTACCTCATTAAAATACTGCTTACAAGTAATATAGTCCATTTTACTAGTCTCGAATAGACCTGCAACATTTCATTACGTGCATTGACAAGAGAAACTAAATTGCATCTTCCTTTTGTTTAGTAATGTCTAACAAACGTACAGCTGCTTTTACAAGTGGTCAGAATTGCAGTGCAGCTCATCTGTGTTGCTCGTTACCTTCCCCACAATGGATCACAGCTATTGGTCTCCGTTTTGGGTACCTGCCTTCCCTTTCCCTGCTTGGCATCTGCAGGCACTCTCTGCAGTTAGGTCAGACAGTCCTGGCTTCTCAGACATCAAGGCATGTGACTTGGCAACCCTGTGCAGGCTCTCACTACTGGCACTGTTTGACAAGGCGGAAGGCCTCCAGGAACTCGTTGAAGTCGATGTTTCCATCCTTGTTGAAATCGATGCTGCGAACCAAGTCGTTGATGCCATCATCTGTGAGCTCAATGTTCATGTGGGAGCTGAACAGCTTCCAGGTCTGCTGGAATTCCTCAAAGGAGATGAGACCTGTGGAGAAACATTTTACATGCTGCAGCTACATCTAGCATGGAGAATACTGACTAAAGCACAACTAAGCAGTGAAGGGACATAATGCAAATTGGGAGGACAAAAGAAAGCAAAGACTGTATTTGCTCCTTGCCAAAGTACTTCAGTGGAGATTACAAGCTTGAAAGATCCTGAGTACACAGCATTACTGTCACTGCTCTCATCACAACTTCTGTTCTGCTGAACTAGAACAAAGAATTATTGAGTTCTCTACCTGCATTGTACACACTTGAAAATGTTTGTGGGAACATGCAGTGACATTTCAGAAGCCTAGGAGGGAGTGGAAGGACCTGAGTCTTATACAGTTAAATAAAAACATCTTTGTACGTACTAAAGGGAATAGGGAATACAACACTGACCAACACTCCCTGCACACCTGCTTACCTGAATGGTCTCTGTCTATGATCCTGAATATGGTCTCCAAGTTAGATCTGTTTCGATAAATTACTTCCAGCAAGCTTGACTGGATGTGCTGAAAGACAACATGATTGTACTCATTGTACTGTTCTGACAGCCCTCTGTCCTGAGTGGATACTGCACACTTCCCCATAAATAAAAATGTTTCCTGCTCTCAAGCATGTGCCAGCAGTGCCTTATCAAATAGGTATGTGATGACTGTGCCCTCTGTGCAACTGCAGTACAGACCATCAGCAACCCGTCCCTTCCAAACAGCAGTTTTCCAGGCTAACAGCAACCATAGCAGAGCTGGATTTGCTGGGTGCAATTGAGAAACTGCAACTCAGAGTGGAATATAGTTTTCTTGCCCAAAAGCCTTCATCTGAAACTACCTTGTAGTGGTCCTTACCTCTTGGCTCCGCTGCTCCATGGCCAGGCCATCCAGCCAGGATTTGTATTCCAGCATGCCATCCTCCGTGCTGCGCACCAGCTGCGGTCTCAGCATTCGCCAGGGCAGGCCCAGGCGCAAGACTGACTCCACTGCCGTCGCCCAGTTGCTCAATGTGATCCTTCCTGTAGGAAAAGAGAGACATGGATACTCTGGGACAGCGGCAGCCCAAAGTGCATGAAGTAAAGCCTGAAGCAGTACACATACCTAGTGTCAGTGCTGCTGACAGCACAGCCTTATTTCTCACTACAGAGACAAGCACACTTTCCCCCAGCCTCAGCAAGCTTTTCACCGTGGCTGTCAGTGAGGAGTCTCCCAACCAGCCAGACACTCAACTCGCTGCTCCAGCCCTGTCCTACCAAGGCATTCGCCTGCAAGTCTCTCAGCTCAGCTGTACCTGTATTGTCCTTATCGTAGGCCTTGAATGCACTGATGAGGGCAGAGGTGTGAGCAAAGAGCTTCTCCCGCAGGGCTCGAAAGGCAGACTCCTCTACCCTGCTGGTTCTGGAGGATGCAGAAAAAAAAAGCACATTAAGGACTTGCCACAAAACGCAAGAGAAGCTGTGCCTTCCAGTCCTCTGGCAACCGGAACACCTTGCCTTTGGGTCATAGTGAGCATGTGGGCTGTCTTGTTGGCTTGGTACTGAACAAAGTGGGGGATGAGGTCCGGTCCCAGCTTCACATAGGCTCCCCTGTTGCTGCCAACCTCATAGTAGTTTGAGGCTGAAAATATGGTCAGCACCTAATGCCAAAAAGAGAAGCATTTACAGTCAGAACATACTTCCTGTAATACATATATATATATACACATGTAAACAACCCACCTGATCCCATCCAGAGTCCACAGACTGTGAAAGCACCATGTTTTACATGGAAAAGGAAGTGTGAGGATGCAGCTCGCCTAAAAGCCTTACACGTGACTTCCACAAGGGCAGCACAGATCTCGTGGATCTGGTCACATGCTGAGCATCTGTGAACCCACTCTCCCAAGTCAGAGTGCCCCACTGAAGTCATTGAAATGACCCTGACTCTTCTGAGAGTAGAACTTGGCTGCAACAGCTCTGTAACACCTTTTGTACATCACCTTTAGCAACAGCTGCATTAAGTGGGGGCCATGGTAAAAGTGGAGTCAGATCTTCTCTGCTACCACACACCAGGACATGCTTTACCCACACAGCAATGTCCCCAGCAGAGCAGGTGGCTCCAGACTGCCCTAACAGCCAGAAATACACTTCACTAACTCCCAATAAGGCTATTCAATGATTTTACATGTACTTAAAGCCCCACTGGAAGAAACGCAGAGCTGAGAGAAGGCACCCTCACAGAAACCCTACCCTGGATGGATGGAAACCTAAGTACCCCTCAGGCCATCCCCCCTCACCGACCTTCCGGTTGTGACAGAACTCGTAGCCCTCTTGCTTGCACTCGTGGGAGCGGATGAGGAACTGCAAGTTGTACTTCTCAAGAATCTTCTCTGTCACATCAGGCCCAAAGTAGCAGCCGCCACCTCGCACCTTATTTGGCCTGCAGCCCTCCTGAGGCATGGGGTCACTCCACAGAATGTCTAAAATCTGAAAGGATTGGAAGAGTTCACTGAATAAAGTGTACCCACAGCAGATATCACCTGTCCAAGTTTACTAAGCAAATACAGCTCAGTCTCTGAACTCCTCCCTGGACTGCTGCTATTACCATGGTGCAGGGGAACACGTGTTTCCCAAATTCTAGCTGAACTGCTACAGACCTGGGCCACCTCAAAGGTGACTATTGTTGGCCTGAAGCTACAGGAACACTCAGAGTGCCTGGGGAAAGAGAGGTGTCGATAAATCAGACCCGATACAAGCCTTGCCTTTGCTGCCTCTAAGACTTTGTAGGAGCTTTGTCTGTCCTCCTCCATCCCAAAATACAAGTGCCAGGACAGGAACATCCACCAGATTCTGTGGGCATGAGTAGGCTTAGTATTAAACCCCTTTGTTCTCTAGCCAGGACATTCTGTAGCCTCCAGAAATGCAAGTGCTGACTCAGTAACCACTCTTTGGATTAAAGTTTAATCTCTTTAACCCTGACCTCAATATATAGCTTTATGCTGACAAGGTGTGCAGCACTGCAGTGTCCTATCCATGTGGAGTAACCTTGGTTACAGAACACACAGAAGAGACTTAGAGACAGGCTGGGAAACCAAGGAAACCAAATCCTCAGGCCTCTCTTCCCCAGGAGGTAGCACAGGTACCTAACAAAACATCCCCAAGCACTAGAGATGACACGCTCACAGTACAGCACTTCCTGGCCACTTACCACTGAAGGATGAACTGCTGCAAGAGGCTCCCACAGCCCACCAAGCTCAGGGCCCCACCCAGACTCCTCACCTGCTTGCACTCCTCCTGGCGAGTCCAGCATGGCTCATCTGCATCCTTCAAGGAGACCAAGCTGGAGTAGGTGAGCTCTTCTGGCTCTGACTCACTGATATCCACCAGCTGGCGGCACGTATTGATTTGCTCCTGCACCGTCTGCCGAAGCCACCTGGAGAACTCCAGCCTGTTGGCCGTGCTGGGAGCCTGGGCTGTCTGGGGCTGCAGAGATGCCCTGGGAGCTGCCTCATTCCCTGCTGCATCAGCCTCTGATTTGCTCTCCCCGTTCATGTCCTGCATCTCCGCTTTTCTACTTGACTCCTTTCTTTTTCTCATTCTTAATACAGAAATAAACTGAAAAACATGAGAGAAATGGAGATGATCACTGCTTGGACACTCACATCTCCAGTTTTAACATCTTGCACTGGCAGAGTTCAAGTGACCCAAGCTTCTGTGCCCCAACTCCCTTTACTACCATCAAGTGCTGATTAACTGTGGGAGACATTAGTACCATCCTCCCAGATGTGCCATTCTGGGTTTACAGCTGGGCCCCACATCCATTCATGGACTTTGTGCTGCTCAGACATTGCACAAAAGGTAGAATTTAATCTGCACAGTGGAACTGTGCTGCACAACAACAGAAGGAGTGATGACTAACGTAAGTGCTTGTCATTACATTTGGAGAAGGAAAGTAGTATTTCCCAACTAGAGAGTGAGGCAGAGACAAGTTAACTGACTTATCAAAATCCTTCTGGAAATCTAGAGGGGGAAAAACAGGCTAAGGGACTGTGGAACAATCTCATCACACTGTTTTTGTCAGCACCAACATGTTCATGTACAGAAGCCAACAGTGCTTCATCCCTTCACACCTCCTGCACACACACTATTAAACCAAAGCAATCTACTCCAAGCTTGTACCTAAACACATTTTGTCTACAAAGACTGTCCATTAGACTTGTCTCATCAACAGCCATTGTCATGTAGAAATGAGCTCCTCACCACTAATCAGCAACACTATTGTCTCTTGCAATATCTAGGAAATAAAACCTACTTTGTCCCTTTGAATTTTCTCAAGCATGTCCAGGTCAGTGGTGTCAGAGATGCCCCCATGTATAATAAGGACTTTGTGATCAATCAGGGTGGCAAGGGGCAGCCAGCAGAAGACATTCTGGAACATCCTCAAGATTTTTTTCCCATGCACCTAGGAGAGCAGGTCAGAAAGGAAAAGATGAAGCATCAAGTCTTCAAAGTCCACATCTCACGTATAAAGGAGACACAAACGTACACCTACCTTGTATTTCTGCATCACTTCCTTGGTGAAGCCATAGCTAAAAGGAACAAGAGAAAGGAAGTTGAGTGGGATTTCACACAGCACCTGTGACATTGCGCTCAGCCCTGCACAGAACCCGTACCGTAAGTTGACCATGTGGTCCTCATGGTTCCCACGGTTGAGGTGAACCTCCTTTGGATAGATCAACAGGAAGGTAAAGAGAATGATAAGGATCTCAAGGGACTGTTTGCCTCTGTCTACAAAGTCCCCATTGAACACGTAGGACTTGGAAGGGGAAGGAAGGCCATTCTGTAAAAGCAAGGAACAGGCAAATGTTACAAAAGAGCCCCCCCCCATGGTCTCTATAACCTGCCTCCTTCAGATGCACTGTCTGTCACTCCTGTCCCAGGTTACCTTATACAAGAGATGCTGACTTATCTTTATCCTGTAGGGCCCCAGTGCCAAAAGCAGTCAAAGCTTGCAGTCAGAAAGGGTTTGCCATTGGTATCAGCACTTTAAAAATGCCCACTGGCACCTCCAAAATATACATGGATATCAGATATAAAAGTCAGGAAAGGAAATAGCTGCTGCTTTGTGAAGCCATTTAAAACTGATCAAGTTGACCTGGAGAACTGCATATGAAAGGGCCAATTTTGCAAACATTTCTCAGCATGACCCATGTGAAATCTCTCAATGCTTGGCCAGCTCCCCTCCAAATTCAGTGCCTACCTTATAAAATATGAGGAACAAGTCATCCAGCTGGCCATGCAAGTCTCCTAAGAGGCACAAAGAGACAAATCAGTGTGTTTACCTTAAAATCCCATTAACTTCCTATGAAGTATCTGCTTTATAAATTACCATTTTGACTGAAATATTGAGAAGTGTAAGGTAAAAGTTTCCCTACACTCAGTGTGCCTGGAGGAAAGGGACATGATGTAAGGCTTGAGCTGGAGCCTGAGGACAGCTGCAGAAGAGTGGTTCAGAAGCTTTATTCATCTCTCTTACAATGACACAGCAAGGCACAAGGTCATCATTAAATGGGAGAAAGTTTTGCATACAAAAAAAATAACCAAGTTCTCATTTAACATGATACTGGAGAGGAGTTTGTTTTCCAAAAGTTGACTGCATAGAGAAGTCCATGCTAAGTACATATTTTTCAGAAATATGTCAAAGTTGTCATATGAATCTGAGAGTACCAATGTAGTGGTGAAAAGCTTTGTCTCTTTCAAATTTGCTTGATAGGATGCCAAGTTGTTAGTATTCTGGATCTGCAGGAATGTGCCACTGCTGTTGAAGACTTATCCATAACAGCTCCAGGACTTGGTTGCTTAAATAATCCCAGGCCACAAAACAGGTCAGAAACCTACTGAGTTTGGGGGCCAGTCCTCGACTGGGTGCATTTTCTGTGGTTTAGTAAAACCGCTCCAAGTTTGGGGTGACAGAACGAAGACAACCCAGGTGGTTCAGACAGACTCAGTTGCCTCTCCATGCATCACACACTTTGCTTATAGATGGCATTTGTGATCCATGTTAAATACACAGGAGGGTATCATTCTCTTGCTACCATTCCATACCTTTCCCACTCCTCCCACATGAGCAACCTGCAGCCTCCAACATACCGCACACAGTGACCTCCTCGCTGTAGCAGGTGGAGACATGACTGATGTTTGGCAGCTGCTTGAGGTGCTTCCTGGTCTCATGCAGAAGGTTTAAGACATAGCGAGCGTGGAGCTGCTACTAGGAGAAAGTGAAGAGATTAAAGCAGGAAATCCATGGCCTCAGAGCAGCACCGTGGCTCCGTCCGCAAAGACCTCACCAGGATAGCCTGGATGGCAGAAACTCTCCCTGGGATGACTCTGTGCTGACCTACAGGCTTACAGACAAGGCAAATACTGGGAAACAAAAGGATGGAAGACACTCATCCAAAGCAGTGCAGCCTTGGCATTGGCAGGCTGGCAAGAGAACCCTAAAGTCCCAGCAGCAGAAATTCCAGGCCAGTATCACAGGTGAGAGGCTGCTCCTCTACATCTTACTTAGCTTTTCACATTAAACTAGGCCTCGAGTTTCCATGTGTCCTACAGAAATGGATTTGCTGAAAGCCAGGGTGTAGGCATTCAGTACAGTCAGGACACAAGAGACTTTTTGTTTAGTTTTTTTTTTGGAGAAGGGACGTTTTGGCTTATTTTGCAGTTCAGCACCTTGACTGAGGATGGCAGCAGAACACCGCAGTTGTAACATGACTTGTCTTAGTGCAGCTGAAGTGGTACTGGACTTCCTCATCAAAACCTCACCATTTACATTTTAAATACAAGTCAAAGTTCTGTGGCACAACATCATTTAATTGTTTCTGTCTGGGCCATGCTGTACTTTTCAACAAATTGAGAAATTTGAACAAAAACTGACAAATTTCAAAATAGCTGTTGTGGATTTTTCCCTTTCAAAATGAAATTCAGGTTGATACTAGTACACCTCAATGTAAAGTTGCCAGTTGTATCAGAAGTGCATTTTCAGAAAGCAACCATTTCTATGGCGGGGGAAATATCATACTATCTCCATACTCCTCTAACAGCCTGCCAGCTCATTACACTCCAATCAGCTTAGCTTGTTGGGAAGGCTAAAACCAAATTATCTATTCCACGCCAAAATATTCATTCTTCTGTGGAGAGAAGGGCAAAGCATGGTTCCTGTTGGGATCCTTACTTGTTTCTGTTTGAAAGCTTCCAGCAAGGCAGTTGCATGGTCAGGAAGAAGTGGAAAAGAGAGATGGGGTCCCGTGTAGGAGTCTGGCACCTCTATGGATTCATAGTCACAGTATTTTTCCAGCTCTGCCTCCTTGTAGCTTTCCCCACTTATGAACATGCGACTGATGAAATCCCCTGGATGGCAGATTGGTGGGTTTGATTGTTTTTTTTTTAAAAAGAAACAGACAAGATCAAGTTAATTGGCTCAAGGTACCGTTCTAGTAACTTGCTAAAGAAAAGCTGTCTGGTTCAGCTGGAACTCAGGAGCAGTAGCAGACAGAGCCTGGGTCCTAGTTTGACACTGCTACAGAATTTGCAGAGAAGGGAAAGGCTACAGGGACAAAGTTCAGTGTGTTATATCAGGCAAGATAGATTCTTGCTTCAGAAATGGCCTCTGCAAAGCCCTGGTTACCAGGGATTGTGAGACCCCACATGTAGTGCTGCATCCAGCTCTGGGGTCCTCACCACAGGAAGCACATGGACCTTTTGGAGAGAGTCCAGAGGAAGCCACCAAGATGATCAGGGGGATAGAGCACCTCTGCTATGAGGAAAGGCTGGGAGAATTAAGATTGTTCAGCCTGGACAAGACTTTAGAGTCACCTAATTGTGGCCTCCCAGTGCCTGAAGGAATTTCACACGGAAGATGAGGAGACACTTTTTGCAAAGGCCTGGAGTGACAAGACAAGGGGGAATGGATTCAAACTGACAGAGTGGGTTTAGGTTGGATATTAGGCACAAGTTCTTCCCTGTGAGGGTAGTGAGGCCCTGGCACAGGTTGCCCAGAGAAGCTGTGGTGTCCAAGGCCTGGTCTAGTGGAAGGTTTTCCTGTCCATGGCAGGGGGTAGAACTGGATGATCTTTAAGGTCCCTTCCAAGTCAGGGTGTTCTGGGATTCTACAATTCTATGAAAACATACTGAACTTTTATTCCCCTTTTCAGCTCCTAAATTGCCCCACATCCCTTGCACATCTGACAGTCTCCAGACAAGTCACTCCCTGTCCCTATTCTTGATGTCACTGATCTTTAGATTCTTGGCCATGTTTATTATCTTAAAGGACCAACACTAGGCAACAAACGATACAAAGTTCAGCCTTTGGAGCTGCTGGCACCACACCTACAAATGACACAAACTTACTCTCTTTGCTGCTGCTTGGCGTGAACTGGTCCATGAGGTAACTGAAGAAGTTGTGAAGCTGCAAGGAGAGAGAAAGCACATCATTCACCCTGGAATGTGGAGAGTGGCAACTTCACGATCTTTTTCCTGGGAGTATTATCTCTACCCTTCTCATGTTGTCTGGTATGTACAGCAAATCACACTGTATGGATTGTAGTTCTGAGTATCTTGTGACTAATTCAAACAGTAGCTTTATCTTCAGCCAAACAGGCACAAGTAGAGGTGCAAAACCTCCCTCTCCCTGCATGATAGCAAGGTAGCCCTCTAAGAGAAGATTAATCAAATCCAACAAACAACTAGGCTGGCCTATTGTGTTCAGACTTCAGAAAATCAATGTTAGATGGTCCTTACGGCTTTCTTTCAGGGTTCACAACTTTGGGGTTCAGCAACACAGGCAGAGGATCAATAGGCTAAAAAGGGGCAGGAAACCCAGTTCTTGGCCCACTGAAGCACTTAAAGGGTTACCAGGCAGCAGCCAGAACCAAGCAAGTCTGTGGCACAGAAAACACTTTCCTATGTGTTTTCCTACTTCCTTGGCACTATACCTTGATCTGATCCTGCTCACAGGCATACTCAATGGATTGAAAGATTCTCCAGGTGCACCGTCTGCGCATTTCCAGCCGAGCAACATAGCGCCGATACCACTGTTGAATCAAGACAGCTGCCTTGAAAGCTGAAGGACAAAAACAGAAACAAGCTGAAGTACTCTGCTACTGCTCCTTTCCCAGCTCTGAAAATTAAAGAGCAACCTTCCTTTTTCAGGACAAGTTTTCATTAATTGTGTTCTGATACTTGAATATTAAGGGTGACAAATCATCCACTTTTCCGCATATTGTAAGAGGCTGACTCCAACCTGTCCAGAGACCTCTGACCATAGCTGCTGGCTCCTCAGCACCAGCATAACAGCTCATTAGGGCCTAAAGATCTGAACACATTCTTCAATATTAATGGGCAGTTTCCTCCCTTTTCATTTCTCTTGATTGTTTTCATGTCCATCTTACAGTCTCTAGGCTTCAGCAAACCAGAAGTTTGACTGAGGCCACACAAAGAGATGGGGAAAAACAAGACAGAGGCTTCCAGAGCCTTAAAAATGTGGCATTTGTCTATCTCGTTTTATGCCAAATAAATACCTCAGCTTCACAGTTCTGAAGAACTTGAGAAGGAATCTATTCTAGCATACATGTTAACATTACCTCACAATAAAATAAAGACAAAATTAACATTCACAGTGAGAAGAGGGAGACAATTTCAGTCACCTAAGGAATGAGAGCGCAGGAATTTCCAGGTGCCTGTTCATGGTTCAATCCATATCCAGCACCAGGTCCTTCACTGCAAATGATGGCTGTTTGCTCTGATCTTTAAAATGTGATCATTACTCCACATTTCCCCAATTCCAGGTGATTTCAGATGAGGTGTGTGCATATTTGAAGTGAAATACACCAGTGCAGTTTCTCATTTCCTTTTTCAAGTTCTGCAACAGCAATTTATGTACCACTAGAAATTCTCCCGTCCTCTCTAGCTGGCCTTGACCCTACTTGGCCCAGCCCTGCTATTTGACATCTCTCTGGACTACACTGTGTCCCTTCCTGTTCATTTCTGAAGCTCCACCCTTGAGCCCTACTCCTAAAACATTTTCTAACAGTGCTTCTTGGTCATCTTGAGCTGAATGGGGGAGGGATGCTTGTCTATCCACAGGCTGGCCCCAAAATCCAACAGAAACAACTGAGTTAGGGAGCTAGCCCTGCCACAGAGGGTTTATTCCCTTGGCACTATGGTTTGCGAGAGACCCTTGACAAGTTCACTGAAACAGGGAGAGCAATGGGGAGTGCAAGGGCAAAAACTCAGTTAAAAAAAGGAAATCTCTCATCACTACCCCCAAAGGCTGCTATGCACTGCAGAAGACCGAGGTATCACATTAGTTCAATTAACTTGCATTCATTACATAACAAACCCTCCTCCATGTACTTCAGCAGGAAACAGTGACCTTTCCCTGAAGAAGATACCCTCATGGCTTATGTATTGAAAAAAAAATCCTGTTAAATTATGGTTCTGTTTCAGCACTGGGAACCACAGAGCACAGAAGAAGTACTGCTGTGCAGCAGGGAAATGAGTCACAGTGAAGTTGTGGGCGAAAAAGGTAAGACTTGGCAAGCCTTAATTCAGGAATAACTTCTGTAGTCTTTGCCTGAGCCTTATCTCATGTTGAACAACTGCTTACTGATCTGCTGGGCTTGGAAAACAATAACTCCACACATGGCAATGAAAATCAGATCCTTTGAAACAGTAAAAGTAAAACCTATGAAAGACACATTATCAAGTACACAACTAACATATATAGCACCATCTCCAGCATTTAAGGTGCAGATGGGAAAGGCACTGGTTTTTTACTCTGCTTTTACAGACTGACTCTCCAACTAAAAAAGCCAGGTATTCCAATGTACCAGCTTACCTGGGTGAGTTTCACCTGTCAGGGTTTGTACCGGTTTAGATAAAACTAATCAAAGAGAAACATCAATCCACACTTTATGAGTATCCAAGCCATGTAACATGATCCAAGCTCCTGAAAGTGTGCCAAAGTGACAGCATTCTAATCAAAATATAAACACTCGTGTTAGTAGCATAGCTCACACATCCGCTTACGGGACTCCTCATTCTCTTCTTCACTCAAGGGCAGGGCCAGTTTAACAGCACAGCTGGCTACCCTTTCCATCAGGAACAGCCTCTGGACCTGCTACAGGTAACACAGGAAGACACCTGGCACATTGCATTTAGGTGGAAAGTCGTAAGCAGCTTCTCATCTGCAGGTCACCAAATCTGAAGGATTTTGAGAACCAAAAGGTAAGAATTTCAGACAGGTTTTACACTGTGGGAAACTGTTGCTGAATTACCAGATTTAATGCAAGGTTTGAAATCAGTAACTAGTTTTATGTTACACTTTATCTTAAAGTAATCCTGAACTTGTCTGCAACATCTGTGGTTGTCTGGTGTTATGAGTGACAGACAGCTAACTTAAAAGGCGGAGTTTCTCAAAAATAATTACAAGCTAAACAGTCAAAGTCAAAAGGATATCCCCCCACTTTCTTCATTTCTAAACACAATCTCAACTTTTCAAAGCACTTGCAAACAGTTTGCCCCATTCTGATATTCTGCCAATGCACGATTCGAACAAAGAAATGAAAGTTTATTTTTAACACTTCCTTATGTGTAAAATCCCCTTCGAACTCCCTTTGATCCATGGTCGACCTAGGGCACACACCCACAGAAGTTGTCCTACCACACAGAGGGTTTCATGAAATTAAATAATTACAGCTTCTTGAGCCAGAAACGAGTTGAGATCATTAGCAGAAATTAAGAGCACTGTGCTAATATAATTAGAAAAAAGCACACTTTTTGCTTTTCAGCTTTTTGTAGCCACACTCACCACCTTGTTTAGAGCCAGATTCATTTTGGCTTTTCTAATGCTTCTGCTTTACCAGTCCTGCACCCTAACAGGCTTGGAAAACAGTTCAGGAGAATGAGGAGGGTGACACCTGTGTCTCACTGACAGCACACAACACATGCATTAGCCAGCAAGTGATTAAGCCATCAGGTGTCAGTTCCAATTGCTGCTTCATATCTGGACAGGTTTGGGTTGATTTTAATCTAATCCTGGTTTAAATCGCTGTTATTCTTCTCAAGCCTGTTGGTCTTCTGCCTGACAGCTAAAAGCCCTTGTCACAGGGCACTGAAATACATAACCTCACCACAATGCTATTAAGATGACCAGGTAAGCCAGAACACAAACACATCCATTGCAACCTCCCAATAGCACATGCAGGAGCAAACAAAGATACCACTTTAAGGAGTCACTCACCATTTTCTGACTTCTGTAGGGAGTACTTGTAGTTGACATTTACAGAGCTACCAGATCCCATGTTCTGCAAACAATGCTCCAATATTGCAGACTGGCCCAGTGTCACCAAAACCATGAAAGAGAGGCAGGAAACACCATTTGGTGGGAATTAAAACAGCTGCAGTATGTCTCACAGTGCCAGAAATCTACAATGAAATATATTAACACTTAAGATCAATGATCAGACAGTCCCTCTTCTGCCCAAGTACATTTCCATTGATAGGTTTTTCCAGCCGATTTGTCATCTTCTAGACAATCTGAGATTAGGATTTCGCTCTTCCCAATTTCAAGTCAGCTATATAAATAGGAACCAGTGCAGCACCTTTCCTACTTGCATAAAACCAACAGAGATGGATATCTAGGTACTCTAATTGTACGGCGGATGTACAACAAGTTTCGCAATACTGATCAGGAACTATAAAAGTCATTAAGTTGATTCATTTACAAGTAGTATGTGCAGACACATTCATCCATGTAGTCACCTGCGAAGGATACTGTCACTTGCTGTCACTGTGAGGGATGAACACACATGGTATTTAATCTATTTATTACCTGTGCAGTTCCACAGCTCGAGGGTGGATAAATAAAATCACAATTAGCTATTATAAGAAAATAATCAGCTTTGCTCAACACTGCTTTCCTTCACCTCATGCATCTGTGAAAGTGTAGGAGCATACCACACCATCAATTGGCAGAACAAAAGGACAGGACAGCCAGTCTTTGGTAACCTCACTTCTGCAGGAAGCTCTGGTCAGAGCAAACAGATCCTATTTCAAGATTAGGTCAAACTCTGAAATCTCTCACTTTGAGGACAACCAGAATGATGTTCAGTCAGACATCTTTCCTCTGAAAAAAAATGCCAGTCAGATACTACTGCCAAAGGAGGCCCAGGCTCTGTCATGCAAGAAGCAGAACAAAAATCTGTGTAACCCAGGACTTGGGGAGGAGAAAGCTGAGAAACAGAGAAAAGGAAATAAAAATGCTAAGCCTGGTGCTTGTAGGAAACCACAGCTCAAAGGATTTTGAAGGCTCAGGATAGAGGGACTACAAAGATGCTTCTCCCCAGCAGAGGGGAAAGTCCTTCTTTCCTCACTTCCTGCAGTCCTTGTGCCTCCTTCAATCTCTTTCCACCTAACCCACGTCTTTCCTCCCAAAATAGCTCAGATCCGCACAAACGCTGTTTGAAGGAGCACGTCCGGTGTTGTGTAAGGTGAGCATGTGCTGCAGTGGCTCAGGAAGGTGAGCCCTGCTCAGCAACTCTCCAGCAGGGCAAGGTCAGAAAGCAGAGAAAATGCTGGAATTCTCTCCCTTGCCCAGGATGCCCAGCTGTACAATAGCATCTTCACAAAAACTGGGTGATGCAACATAACGATGCTCTCAACAAAATACCAACATTCTTTTATTCTAACAGGATTTCACATCAACATCAAAAGTGGCCTGAAATCAGTACTGAATTACACCCAATTTCATCTGGTACTTCATACTCTTTGTGCGTATATGATATGGGTACTCTAGCAGCTTTTCAGGTTAACTACTCCAAAGGGAAAAATGCACACAAATTACAAGTCCTAGGACTTCAGCCTCTTATTTGTAACCTTCCATACCAGCTTCAAGGGGAGGAGACTTGAGCTTTTGGAAGAGGCAAGTGCCTTTAAAGATACCCTTAAAAATGCAAACATCAGAAAAAAATTTTTTACAGGAACTAAAACACTTCCAGATAGCTCTTAAAAAGTAGAAAATAAATTTGAAGCAAAACACCTAAGTACAGGGTTCAGTACTTGCTGAAGTTGCTTTCAGGGGTGCTGCCTCTCTGTTTTGATAAAATATGACTTTGGATTTGAGATCACCTTTGGTAACACCTTTGTTCCTTATTTCGTTTCTTCCTTGCAAAACAGTCATTTATTATTTGGGCAGCCCTACCTGAAAGAAACAACAGCCAGCCATCCCAAGGGCTGGCCTAGTATTAGCATGCCCTAGGAGCACCTGAAGAGAGCCAGCACAGGCAAGAGCTCCCACCTACCTGTATCAAGAATGGACTTATCAACAGGTCCCTCCAAAGCAGTTCCTAGAGCTATGAACTTTCTCACTCTGTTGCCCTCAGATTCTTGTGACAGCCACAGGCTGAGAAAAGGAGTGCACAGCAGTAAACCAGACTCCAGTGGGATCAAACCCATTTTATAGGTGGGAGAAATGAGGAAGAAATTGAACCAGTCCAACTGCGCAGCACCTCTGATCCTTCCTCACCACCCAATAGTGAGGTAGCACACCCTTCCCTTCCTAAATTCCCATATCCAACAAACAGAAGTGGAACAGAGACCCATAAAGGTACAACATGGAGGACTTGAAGTGAACAACAGCATCACCTCAAATACAGGCTGTATGAAACAACCATGTGAGACAACAAGGAAGTCAGCTACTGCCTGCTCCTTCCTTACCTTGCTCTTGGCCACCATTCCCCTCCTGCAGAGATATATTTACCTTTTCTCTGGTGCAGTAAGAAGGCCTCTGAAACAGGTTCTCCTCATACCTCTGATATGAGGCTCTCCCTGATTCATCCCACAGCACAGAGCACCTGCCAAACACCCACACTACATAAAGCCAGGAAAAACACCACTGCATGCACTTGCACCACCCAAAAACCACCATGGATTCAAGAGCCATACACGGAAACAGACAGAGCACAAAGTCCAAGGCCTCAGTAAGCAGCCACAGACAGGTAGAGAAGATGCACATTTCCCTGTTCACCAGAGGTAGTGTTCCACAGGCAGACTCTTCACACACCCAAGCCACTGGATAATGCTTCTTCCAACTTTTCAAACATAAACTGCTGACTTGTTGAATAACACCATCTAATGCCACATAAAACTCCAGAAAACTCACAAGTCCATTTGTGTTAAGCACGTCAAAGCAGGAATAACAAAAGCCTAGGTAAATTTCCTGCTTCAGTCTAAATACTATTTTAACTCCTTCAAAACAAAAGCAAGTCACAGTATTTTGAATCAAATTCTACACATTGTGAGCTTATGCACATTGCAGACTTGTGCAGAATTTGGTGCTCTACCACAGGACAGGAAGGCTTCCTGCCAGGAACACCAGAGCTAATGCTAACCTACTCCAAAACAACAGGGCTCCTAGGAAAAGTGACACACTACATGGATCATGCTTAACGGGAGACCCACTAACCTTACAATTTTATGGACTTTCCAGCAACAGATGAGCAGAACATGGAAAGCAATGAGAGGATACAGACTTACCGAAAACTTACTAGGAAAAGCCTGCAATATGTTGGAGGGAAACAAATTTTAAGTTTTGCTAAAAGAAAAACAGCAAGTTTATTTAAGAGCTACAGGTGAGCTAAAAAACCCCCAAATACTTTTCAAGAAAAAACACTAGCTAGTACAAGGGAAAATAAGGATCCTGCCTTGCTCCTGAGAGTTAATACCTATGTACAGCCCACGTGTACATCAAACTGCACATCTCATACCTGGAAATGAGATAGTAAAGCTTTTTATTTTACACATGTACCCAACACACTCACTGCAGTGCCCAGAGAGACAATTTCACATACAAAACTCACAACTGAGTTTTATACAGCTTGACATATAAAAAGGAGTTCACCTCAAACTACAGGTGGTGAACAGCTGCTTCTGAACACAAAATCCTGTCAAAGAAATAAGAAATGTAACTTACCTTGCTAATTCCTAGGTTATGGATTTGTTGAGATAAACACAACAGCAGCTCTTCACTCCGTAAATTTCTGTTGTATTCAGTTCCCAAAGAAATCAATGATCTCGGAAGTGATTGGCTTGATTACAGATGCAGAAACTCCTCCTCAGAATCCAAATCATCAAGTAAGGTGTTCCCTTGGCCACACAGCAGGACATGCCATGTCTTTGTGCACGTGCAGCCCAGAATAGGTGCAGACCCTTTGATTTATTTACTGCCCAGTTTTGAGCAGCCTTAAGAATCCTCTCCCATGTGATCCTTAAGAAAGGCTACAGATCTGAACAGGATTAGGATTACTGAAGGGATTATGAATGAGAAACACAGAATGTTGCCCTCTCCCATCTTAAGAGCCAGCTCTTGCAAACTTGCAAATCACCTTTTGATAAATGAAAGCTTATATAGGAAAAATAATTCAAGGTTTTACCTCTCCCCTATGCTGGGCTGAAAAAAATATTTGGGTCTTTGTAGCTAGGGGATCTGTAGTGCAGAAAGGAAAGATGGGAAAAAAGGATAACTTACCTTCCTTCTATTTCATTACTTAACAACTTCTAGGGCTTGAGAAAGCAGAACAACTATTTTACTTTTCAGGCTCTAAAAAGTAGACACACAGAGCAGATGAAATCTCAAAAAAAATACAATCATCAATCCATTCAAATAACTATAAAAGATCCTCCTTGAAAAAAGTAAATATGATAAAATCATAGAATAGCAAACTGGAGAAGTACCTTAAAGAGCATCTGTTCCAGCCTTTGTTGGCAAAAAAACCTGCCAAAACCCAAATCAGTGCTACAATATTTCCAGCATTGTTAAAATAGTTTTATTTAAAGTATTAACAACCCCATCTCTGCATTTTTATCAATTTACAATTATCAGAAGTAGCTCAGCTACTCACAGGTTAAACCGTCCAGTTTAAAAGATGTCATTTACCACTTAATTAGTATTTATATTTTTAGCTTGTTATTAAACTAAAACCACAAAGTCATGTATCCTTTTGACTAGCAAAAAAAAGCATTTAAGATGTCTGATGGACTTGATTTTGTTGGCAATGAGCATATTGGAGTGTTTATTATCACAGAAAATGTGTGACTTTCAAGAAAATTTACAAGAAATTCCTTGTTTAAACCTCACAAGCCCAAACAGCTGCCAACACAACAGCAGCAGCAAATGGTTTCCTGAATATTCATGGATACTTATGATGTATACATTCCAGATCTGTTTGTACACATTGAAACAAATACATTCGGTGAAATGGTTATATACCAGTAGCATCTGGGCACACCCCTACCAGAGGATAATCAGCCTAATGCTGCAGAGGTCAGGATGACAACAGAGCCACACCTGGAAGGATCCTTTTGTTGGGGTGGCTGTTATTTAAAGAAAACATTATCCCATCAGGTGTTAGTGACTGCTCTGTGAATTAAAGCAAAGGCATGCTGCAATCTGAAAGGTTACATATGTTACATCTTCCTCCAGGAGCTTTGTTCTTCAGGTTTATCCTTCTGGCATCTGATGGCTGTACAAACTGGGTCAAGGCAGGGCTTGTAGCACATTTATCCAGGCAGGAGGAGAGGATGCAGGTAAATAGGTTATGAGGCTCAGCACAAGGAGATAAAAGGCCCACAAGTCCAGAAGGTGCTCTCAGAGCAGTTTGCATAACCAGCGCAAGGATCTGGAAATGGTGCTCTGACCACATCTTGTCAGAGGTGAAGCTTTGTGCAGCGAAGGGGGGCTATTAAGCTTTATTTCCAGGTATCCACTGGTTCTGACCTACAGGTCAAGTAAAGTAAAAAATTAGTTAGCACAGAAGTACACCACAGTTGCACAGGTCTTACCAAAAACAGTTAAAGCCATTTTTAACCATCCATATCTACTAGAACATCAATTTAATTAGAATGAAACTCAAACTCCCATTACAGCTCATGAACAGGATCAGCTGCAACACTTCAAAGAGTTAACAAGTCACTATTTCCCAAATAGTGCACATAACTAATAACACAAAACCACCGTACTGCTCCCAAGAGTTGTTTTAAAAACACATGCCCATCTTGCAAAGCTTCAGTTTTTCACTCTGTCTGTTGAACTACAAAAATAGATAAGAGCACAGGTTTGTATAGCATTACAAAATAACCAAACTCTACACAATCTCTAAAAGGAATTTCTTTTACTAAAATTGGATCTGAAATAAATGCAAATGCAATTAAAAAACTCTCTTTAAACTGGAATGGAGCTTCTTGTGCTCCTGCCAAGGCCATGCAACCAGAGCTCCTTGGCATAGAAGTTAACAGTATCTTTCTCAAAATACATTGAAACTGCCACAAGGCACCTCCAGTTCAAGGACTCAGACTTTTTCTGCCAGGGCAGAAAAACCGCCCTTTTCCTCCAAGGGCGTTGCTCACATTGTCACTGTGGTGCAGCTGTTGCCAATCAAGTTCGATTTTAGTTGGTGGTAACACACCACCCCCCTCCTGTTGCCATTCTTGTCATCACCCACCTGCAGACAAGGGACTGCTGGAGTGGGGACTGGTAAAAAACAGCCAAAACATTGCCAGAGGGAACCTCTGCCCCTAGGTCACAATGCCACACCCACCCCTTCCCCTCTCAGATCAAACACGTCTAAGATCATCTCTGAGTTTCACTAGCAAAGTCAACAGGAAAAGTATTTACCCAAGGGCAATAAGCAAACCAAGGGCAGAATCAGGAATCCAGACTGGGTCACTGGAGTGCCACAGCTGTGCTTTGTCCCTCAGCAACTCTGCAGCTGAAATGGTTGTTTAAGTACAATACTACTTACATCTCTTCACTGCTCAGTTCTGATCCATGTCTGGTACTCCTCTGGAAATGCAGCGCTCATTACTGTGGTGTACACTGTGTTACTAGCAGGGAGAGAGGGAGAGAGTGACATTCCAAAGGCAGGAACACTAATTTATAGAACTAGCAAAGCAGTAGAACACATTTTAGTGGAAACAAGTCTTCTGCTTGAATACAGAAGGATTAGCCAAGGAAAAGAAAGGCTGATCAAATTAAAGACTGCTGGAACTAATTTTAATTATTCATTCCCACACTCAGTACAGCAAAGGAACTGCATTTCTACATCCACCTTATCACTGTATTGTTCATCTCAGCTGTGACAGATATAACCTTTTCCTTTCCCCATTTCCTCACATTTACAAGACAGAGGAGAGCAAGTCCCAGTATCAACTTAGAGGAAGCCATTGCCAAGCTCCAATGAGAATGAATGATCCAGAGAATATAATGAGCTCCATGTAAAACACAACATGATAACCTGCAAAGATGCAATTTCTGGAGCAATGAACAACAACAGTAGGCTGAAATAAATATCTTAAAAATTGATTAAATGGTACCTAAAAGCCTTGTCCCATTTACTTTTTTTGTTTTTACACATAAAGCAGAGCTGCCTCAGAACGTCCAGAAAAAGCCACTGTCAGTGTTACCACCAGCCCTAAAGTTCCAGAAGTGGACACAACTCCGCTGGGAAGTTCAGCTGCTCCTCTAAAGGAGTCATTTGTTTCACTACTCCAAAGCAACTTCCCACTACCAGACTGAGCCCAACCAAGTGTAGCTCCTTGGCTGGAGGGGCAGACCCATGAGGAAAGCTGTTGTGGAAGCAAAAGCAGTACCAGGAGCACAAGCCAAAATCTAAGCTGGGAAACCACAAGACAGACAGATAGGAAGATCCTTGGGAAGTTTGTGACTGACTTTGAAGTGGCCTGAGGCATGGCAGGAGGCACAGATCATCTCACTCTAATACTTACTCATTTAAGACTGGCTTCACTGACAGCACCTGTACAGAAAGTTTGGAGAGCTGTCATTTTGGTAGATAAAAACGGAATTAAATGGCTATTTAGAAACAGCAGTATGATTAAGTTATAAAAGTTTTCCAGCTTTTTTTAACAGACCATTTTTTTATCAGACCATTTTACAGAAGTACTTTCAGAAGTCCTCTGAAATACCCATTTCATTTCCCAAAGTTAAGTGGTAGATACCACTCATGTCTCTATCATGTACCATGTATCATGATAGTGATAGATAACACTATCTGCCTGCTGTAACATTAATAACTGTGCTTGAAATAAGGAACTGCAAAGATGATGGGATTCACCTCTTGCACTTTCCACCTGGATTGGCAGGCTGTTACAAAATCTCTACACACAGGAATTCAAAAGGATTTTAATGAACTGTCAATCTTCACCTCTTTGGAGATGGCTGTACAGTACACCTTGTTCCCCACAAAAAAGCAGCCTTTAGATCCATGACAACACAACTGCACTTCTGCTTTGGCAAAGAACTTCGAGTGAAAATCACAAGGCAGAATTTAGGAAATACCTTAAAGAGCGTCTCAAAACTAATGTTCTGCTGCCCAGTAGCATTGAGAGCTTTGATGGCTGCAGTTCTACAGGAAAACAAAGGAGTATCATTAACACTTTACTGTTCCAAACACTACAAAGCACCAACAAAAAACAACTCACTAAGGGCCTTGACATTGAAATGGTCTCTTTGGCCTAAAGTAACCTCGAGTTGTGTGTAACTGGCTGCAGTCTCACATTGTTGAGGCTACTCTATTACTACTTCGTTGAGTACAGGGAACCTGCCAGTCCCTTTCCACACACTACACAGCCTAATGATTGCCTATGTCAGCACCTTCCTAGTGCCACCAAATACTTCAGCACTGTCAATCTAAGCTGTGTACATTTTGCTAAACTTCGCTTTATCAAGAAGTTTTTGGCCCATGCCTTATCCTGGCAATTTCTCCTTATTTATGCACATCATACCCATACACTTGGCCCTGGCACCTGTGAACATTGCTCTTCACCTTATCTGTCCCCTTTAGAATGGCATAACAGGACTTAAATAAGCGGCCTGCTCAGACAAGGAAACACCCATGTCTCTAAGCTCCTTCAAGATATCTCCCCAGAGCTCCCAGCTCCATTTACCTGCGATCATCAAATGGAGGAGGGGTAGTCCAATGGTCATAGTTGGTCTCCACACAAAACCACCTGTGACAAAAGCCACAAAAGTTGAATCGGTAGGTAATTCCAAAAGGCCAACAATACTAGTACCCCTGTATTACCAAAAGGAAAGAGTCCCTCAAAAGCCACTTTCCTGTGCCTGTTACAAACTCAGGGGCCCCTGTGTTGATGCATTTAACAGCCTTTTTAGCATCACCTATAGAACACATATTAAGGAAGTGACTTCTGAGCTCCTGCTGGCTTGTGTGACAAAACTACCACTGACTACAATAACAGCAACATCACACCTTTGAAGAGATGGTTGAAATTGCCAGTCTGCATCCAATGCATCCTGCAGCATTCCATCTGGAGCATACATCCAACAGATCATTTGGCTGTGGCCCAGTCAGCATGAACTGCCTGACTGTTTGCATTAATTGCCCTTTATCACCACGGGGCAGTTCTTTGGGATATTCCTATATTAAGCTGTTGATTTCACATTTTTAGCAACAGTTTTTTGAGCCTTCAACCTTTCTACCACATTGGGTCACAACTGATTTTGAATTGCTGAATTTCCTGGCACAATACTTCACAGACAGATAGTGAAAGCCCTTAAATCTTGCCTTGTTTGGAACCTGGCTAAAAATAAACAGAAACACTTTTTCCAAGCTTTTTCCCTTTGGACTCTCCCAACCTGACAAGGCGGTACAATTGCTTCTCCAGGAAAAGGAACTGGAGTTCCTTTTGGAAGTTGTCAAGCTCTGTGCAGCTGTAAGCATTACTGAGAGATGCCTGGAACTCTGAGAAGTTGTGCTACTAACCTAACCTGTCACTCAGAAGGACATGTGAAAAAAGAAAATAAAGCAATTTTTTCCTACTTACCCTCCACCCAAAGGATCAAGAGGCCAGAGGTCTGCTGGCCCTCTTCTGTTCCTTGTTATGACCATGCCTTCTTTGGGTGACACACCTCCTACAATATAGTAAACTTCAGCAATGATGGGAATGCCAGCCAGTCTGAGAACAGCTGACTGGAAGTCTTGTGCTCTGCTCAGGGTCTGATACAAAAAGGAGATGACAATTAGAATTTGCCCCCCAAAGGACTGGAATTGCCTCTCCCATTTACTGACAATTCAGGGACAAAACTTTTACTCTCTTATCAAATTACTGAGTTTTCTATGCAACTGAAAATCTAATTTACTAGGAGTGAAGAGTACAAATGACATGACTAAAATATGAGAGAGTAGCTCAGTGCACTTACATCCCGGATAAGCCAGCTGACAGGGTAATTCCGATTGAGGAAAGCAGCTATGGCATTTTCCCACCATTTGCCACCCTCTGGGGAGAAAAAAGGAATTACTATACATGCAATATATAGTGAAACAGGGCAGCTGCCTATCAGCACAAAGTGTTAATATTTCATGGGAGAAAGGGCAACACAGAGCACAACAACCAGGTGAAACATAAATAGACAACCTAATCCAAACTGATGTTCAGCCACAGAACTGGATTAACGCCCCTGATTTCCGGAAAGCATCTCAGACCTGTCATGACAGGAGCAAGAGTCACCTCATTATTCATCTTACTGAACCATTAAAACAGGAATAATTCCACAGAAACCATGAAGCCACTAAAACAGGTAGTGATAACGTTTGTTACTGACAACATTAGCAGAAGTAAGGAAAGCAGAAGGTCAAGTTTGTTATTCTTCATACATCAAAATCACAGGAAAGCCACCAGAATCACTCTGCTTGTCACTTGATAGACCTTCACCTTAAAGTCAACCCTCTTCTCAGCCGTGGTTCACATGCTCATTTCCCTACTTTGTAGTTCAGTTGGACTGAACTAAGAAAAAGGCCGTTTAGTTCAGATAAATCAGTAAGCAGCTGAACAATAGTGCAGAGCATGTGTGGAGTGAGCACACATAGAACTTTGGTCCACAAGATTTCCTAAATCAGGCCTTTATAGAGACTTGATATACTTCAGACTATTTCTAAGCTGAACTAAAAGCAGTTCTCATCTTTAAGTATCAGCCCAGGACACTCCAGTTTTCAAAGGATTAAATAACTACTCTGGTATCAGAAGCAGTATGTATGTCAACTATGGCAAGAATTTAGTGAATCCAACAAGGCAGCATTAACAAAGGCAACAGGAATCCAGAGGTCCACGTGCTCCATAGCAGACTCTCTACTCAGAGATAATGCACAGGTATAACATGTATATAGAACATATGTTTGCATCTCTAAATTTCAAGATCAGATTGTCCAATTAAAAGATTGAAAAGTAAGAGTGCTTATCACCATCACATGTGGAAAATATTTTTGTTTGCTCTGAGACATTGTAGCCAGTTCTAACAATCAGCCAATGAACAACAACAAGCGTCAACTTCTTAAAAGGAAAAGAGGGGAAAAAAGCTCAAGACAAATCCAACTTCAAGTAAGATATCTGTGAAACTGAAGCATGGATGGAAGAGGCAGTGACCTTTCCCCTGTCTTCCCTACTGCTACAAGTTTTAGTTCTCAGTAAACATCTCTCAACTTCCCTCTACTACTGATCTTGCTCAGCTGCCTTTGCAGGGTCTCTGCGTTCTCTCAGTCCCTGCTGCAGTGCCCCTAGATCTGCCTTCTGCTTCTCTTCCCATCCTCTTTCCAAGTGCCTTATGTCTCCCTGTCCTTTAACACTGTCAGCTCAGATGACACTGTGCTGACAAACAAATACCTCCTCCTACACAGCAGCCAAAAACTGTGCATTTGTACTCCCTGAGGGCAAGGCAAGTCATTCCATTTCAGATCCTTCACCTCATTTTTCCCTCAAAGGTAAAAGGGCCAGGGCAGGCAACAAGCAACACCCACAGTGCACATAATATCAAGTGTAGACAGCATTTCATTTACCTCGCTCATCCCCAGAGATTGTGAACTTGTGCGGACTTTGGCCAGTCCATAAGCCTACATAGCCAAGAAATGTGGTGCCTTGGTATGCTACCTGCAACCAGGAAACAGACACTGTTTCACCATTCCAGAGCAGAGCACTCAAAATATTGGCAACGTTCAGAACCTGCACCCTGTACTTCTTTCTCTGACTTTCATACTTAAGTTGCTATAAAATACTGTGCCTCAAATTACAGTAAAACTTGCCAAGGAAACTATAAAAAGACTGAGGCATAAAATTCACTGCTTTTCATTTGTTAGTGATCACCAAATGCTACAAAAGTTTTGCTCAAATTGGCAAGCAGCCAAGCAAGAAACAGCAAGTTTTCCATTTGCAAGATGGACTAATGTATGTTAATAAATTCACACTAAAACTCCACTAGCAACTAGTTCATTTTTTAAAATCTTGATGTAGAAACCACACACATTTGTCACGAAAACTAGAAAAGTCTAAAAAGTAATCCTTAAAATTGGTTCCTGCCAAAACTAGTCACTTTCTGTAGTACTTCTCTTATTATCTTGACTTGTTCTTTCGACATGTGTTTAAAAATAATCATCTTAAAATTTTTTATGCTGCTCTGTTTTTTCCAGTATCACTATCAACTGGGTGTTCAGAAAGCAAAGATAAGCAGCATGCACCCCAGCTTCCTGCAGAGTGACTGTGCTGCTCTAACGATCCAGTCTATTTGGGATGGGACCCACATTCCTACATTAAATCCCCCTGTAGGACTGCACCCTGTTGTCCACAGAAAACACCACCCAGCCATGCCAATCCTAGATTGTACCTGTCCACTCTTTATAAACCACACATCAATTGTGATGTTTCTCAATATATCAACAAAGCCATAGTCCAAATTTCGACCGTGGTAAATGTTTCCTTTTTCATCCTGAGCAACGATACTTGTACAGAACCTGAAAACACAACAGGACAAAGAATAACTCCACAAGCTATGGCAGTGCTTTCAATACTTTAATTGAAGTAGCTCCACCTCTCAGGAGTAACTGGTTTTTGCGAAAGGTTTCACTTCTGTACAAAGAGCAGTTTGCTCACAAAGCCCAAAGCCACACTGCAGTGCAGGTCAGGTCAGAAACTACAGAGCAGACAGAAAGCAGCATTTCCACTGCATAATTTTATTTTACTTTTCTAAATCACAATGAAAAGCTGGCATAAAAACGTTCTTGAAGTACGAGTCAGACTTTCTGGACTTAATTTTGAGAGATGATTTCATTTCAATTTGGACCCTGTTTAGATTTTTAGTCGCAAATAGATAAGTTTGAGTTAGGTCCTTTCAATGAAACTGATGAAACCAGTTGTTTGAGCATCAGTCATTTCAATAACAAACTAATCTCTGGAATAGGAAGTGTGCTGAAACTCCTTATACAATAAGGAGTTCAGTTTCATTGAAACTTTATGGAGCATATTCAATTAGCAGGGAATTAACAGCTTATTTCCCCCAGAGTTATAAGTTGATCTTTTCAGTGATACATAACTCCGTCTCAAAAACATACAGGTAAAAAATTCTTCACACAAGTAGGTGTTCCAAGTTGATTTTTCTTTTTTAATTTCCAAGCAAAGAAAATTTCACGGGCCTTACTAGGGCTAAGTATGATAAGCATCCTCTATGAAACACTAAGAAAGTCAGCATTTAACTGATTATCATATCCAATATTAATCCTTACTCAAAAAAAGGATCATTAACTGAATATCACACATTAAGAAAAATGCAAACACAAACGAGTGTCTGTCTACGCAGAATTTTGTTAAGACCTGAATGGAGAAAACTTCACAATCCTCACAGGCAACATGAAGTGCTTATTCTTCTGCCCATGCTTTTAAGGCAAAACCAATCAAACTGAGAATTTTTTCCACTGGAGTTTTGTTTGCTGTCATAAATATATTGCAGCCATTCTCCATTGTGCAAATCAGAAAGTGACATTATACTTCATTGTGAATATTCATCCACAAACAGGTTTAGTTGTAACTTGATCTCAGAAAAATAAAGTAATGAGATGGAAATAAATTCTTCTAGCTGCCTTTTGGGTAATTTTAAATTATAAAAGAGTATCTTACAAGATCTTTAAAGATAAACGATCCCAACTATTTGGAATGGATGGACCTACCTCAGCAGCAGAAATTATTTTTGTACATTTACGTAGATATGCATTTGCACAACTTGACAGCTAGATGTTATTTTTACTAAGCAATAGACAACACAGCTATTTCTCTTTTCCATTCAGTATCCAAACTGCCTAATGGGAACGGAACCTTCCAGGCGAAGGGATGAAGTAGTCCAAGAAGGAGGAGCAGAAGGGACCCGCCCCGTGCCTTCAGGTGGTGTTGTGCCTCCTCCCACGCCGGACTGTGTGGAGCTCTACTCCACCTGCACCAGACGCTGTAAGTACGGGATACTTACGCGGTGGATTCGTAGGCGAAGTTCAGCAGGATTCCATCTCCCAGACTGATTCCCAGTGCTTTGCACAACCCCACAATCTCCCCCGCGAAGAGCTGCGGTATGAAGAGCTCCAGCTCTGCTGCTATGGGCCGGATAACCTGGTGCACCCATTTCGGGACGCTCTCACTGCAAAACACCCGAGGCGTTAGCCGAGAGAGGGACAGCAGCTGAGCCCCAGGGAACCCAGGGCTTGTCCGTCAGTGTATCCCGGGTGATGCTGGCACGCCCCGCGCCCGTGTCCCCCCCGTGCCGCACTCACTCGATGACCCTGGCCACGGCGGCGCGCAGGAAGGCGGGGTCGAAGTGCCGCAGCACGGGCAGCCAGCGCTGCTCGGCCGGGCTGTNACAGCAGCGCCAGCAGGGCCCACGGCCCGCAGCCCATGGCGCAGGACACGGCGGCCGGGGACAGCTCGTTCTCCCCGCGGCATCAGGAACCACCCCCGGCGGGCAGGGCCCGGACAGAGCCCGCCCCGAGCCGCAATCTCACGGCGGGCCTCGAGCCTGCAGCCCCCACACCACCTCTCGGAGCTCGGGCAGGATACACAGGGGGACAAAACACAACCGCAAAAACAAGTGTAGGCGACCGGTTAACACTTGAATTTCCCCTGCGCTTCTGCTTGTCAAAATTCAAAAGTGACAACATTGGACTGCCTTTTATAGAAGTAGGGCAGAGGGGACAGCTACACACAGCAGCAACTGCGCATAGCTCTCAGCTTGCTCGGTGACACGGCAAGGCTGTAAACAAAAGGGATTAGGAAGAGGCTAGACACTTAAATTCCACGAGAAAAAATTACCTCTTCCCTTTCCTAAAGCATTAGTTTTTAGACATGCTCATGAAAGTGCTTAGTCAGTCAGCAGAAGAAAACCCACAAAAGTGGGTTTTATCTAAAACCACATTGTACTTCTCCTCTCCTCCCCCTACCTTGGTGTGTTCAGCCCCTGCTCCACAGTACTACAGGTCCTCTGCATCCCTTCAGCTCCCCAGCTACACACCCTCCACCTGGCCATCTTACTGCTTTCATTGCCAGGTAGCAATTCCTGCCACTCCTGCAGCAAGAACATACAATTTCAATACAACAATCCAAGTTGTAAAATCATTCTACTTGGTTTTTCTTTGCTATCTCCCTGAAGCCTCTATAAGCTTTTTTGCTCTAGGAAGCAATACTACAACAGAACAAACAATACACAATCCATATAAGTAGGAACTACAGTAAATACAAGCAGGTACTCAACGTAAATAGCTAAGCTGTGTGAATTTCCACATAGGAGATAAGCATTAACCTGGCCTCCTAAAATGAAAGGAAAAAAGACCCTCCACCAAATGCTTTTCTGTTGTACTGTGCACAAGGCACCTATTCCTGCTCCAGAAGGAAATCTACTTCAAACAGATTTTGACAAAGGATCATACAAATAGTGCCCTTAAGTTATTTATAATTTATCAACCCTATTAAAACAAGTGGCTGGGGATGGTACAAAGAACTTATTAATGGTTGCAGCAGAGGTCAAGGCTGGAGTACAAGTTAAACTTTAGGCAAAGAACCCAGATATCCACATTGTTCTCCCATGTATTTGCTAAGAGACACCAACCAGTCCCTCCAGAAGACCCACCAACATCAGAAAACATTCCTTTTTTCTTCAGCATATGATGCTACCTTTGTATTTAAATGGTAACATGAAAACTATCTCCCAATAATAATTTTATTCTTAGTTTTCTTCAAAACTGTTCTTCTCCAAGGTCTTCACCTGAGCTTACCTGCATTACACAAGATTTTTGTCTTATTGAATGAAAGACAGCTGTTTGAACAGCTTACTCAGTCTGTACAGCCACACTCCTAAGACAGGCACAGACACTATATACACATGCTTTGCAGACTGACCAGAATATTCTTTGCTTTCATTCATGATTTGCCTCAAGTCAAATACTGGAACAATAAGGTTATGTATTTTAATACTTACATATACAAAGCTCACTGTAAGTACATTACATTAAATAAAAATGTAGTTGCCTTCTTCCCTACAATGTTCTGAAAACAAATTAAAACCCTCCAAGGATTAAGGCCTCTTATCTGCCCCATGCAGTGTTGATCAGCTTGCAAGAGTTCCATTTGTAACTCTGAACTGAACAGAGGTAAATCCATAAGGCACCAGTCCCTCCTTCCCTCGGTGTGATGGTGGGTGGAAATAAGCATTTCCAGGGCTATTTCTTCAAGGCTGATGAAGTTCTCTTCAGCACTTATTTCAGCAGCTTTTTTCTCTTTTTCAGAAGTGCATCTCGAAGAGCCAGCTAAACATGAGACGAGTGGAATATTCAGGTAAGGACAGTAATAATTAAGGACACAACACCACTATCACATCAACAGTGTTTTTCTCAGAGGTTAAAGAAACTGTAAAAAGCTCATCACAGCTCCAGCTGGGGGCAGCGGTGGTAAATGTTACCAACTACGATGGCAGAAACACAGGTTATTTAGCTAAACTCCACAGTATACAATCAAAGAGCTGAGCATTACCAAATCCTGCACAACAAAGATTAGAAATTCTAATCAAAGATTAGAAGTTGTTCTTCTATTGACTCATTTTCACTGGAAGAGAAAAAGAAAACTTCAGTCCAGGTAAGAGGTAAGTGTTGTTTTGTGAAAGTATATTACAAAATTTCTTTTCAAGGGGGAAGGAGGTATTTTCACAAGTGCCATATCACTCTAGAGTGATATTGTGCATTTGAGACATGTTTTAGCTGGGATCTGACCTAGAACTGTAGACAACAAGGCATTTTATGTTACCACTGACAGGGCAGCAGAATGCAGTATCATACAACTACAGTCCTCCAACCCACTCATGTGTTACTTCCAAATCATTGTTAACAGAACTGATACCATAGCATAAAATGTATGAATAAATTCTTCTTTTACTGTTTAGCCATCACATTTAACTCAAAACATTAGTCAGGAGTAAGAACAAAACATTCCAGAGGGTTTTCTTAAGTGAGCCAAGTATAAGAACCACTGTGTACAGCAACTGAAAGTGACTGGATTGTTCATTAGCAACCTATTTTGTGTGTTTTGAAAGCTGTGCTAATATAGTCAACCTTATTTGGGGTGAAGCAGAAGGACAAAATAAAAAGTTACAGAGGATATTAGTCCACATCTTCCTCTTTAACAGAAACACTTAAGACATGTTCCCTGAGTTTGAGAAGTTCCAGTCTTGGCATCTTTAAGGCAACAAATTGCAGACAAATATACATTATCCAAATTATGATCCTGGAAACAACTCAAAGGAGGGTTTTCAAAAGAAGCCTCTGAAAGTGCTTTAAACGCAAGACAAACTAGCAACCAGAAACCAAAAACAAGCACCACGTGTAAGACCACGACATAACTGGGTTATTTACAAGTTTCTTGGAATATAGTTGGATGAGTTCAGTTTAATAACACCTTGTAAAACCCTAGGCTGGCAGGGGCCTTACCACTGAGATCAGCATTGCTGTGAAACTACTGCTAAACTGATGTATTTTTCCTAAATAGCTTCAAGCTGCAGTAAGTGCCCTTAAAGGACAGCTGTAACAAACAGCTTTAAGCTTCCTGCTATTTGCAAGAAGCTACTAAATGACCTCCAGGCCAGGACAGATGAGTCCATAATAAAACAGTAACAGGACAAAGGTCAGACAAACTATGGAGAAAGAAGAAACACACTAGAAGCTTTCCCTGAGAAACAACTATGTAACAGAAACATTCCTTCTGTTACAAGATTACAGTCAGGATTCTAATATGGTCATCTTGAATTTACATAAAGGAAAGCAAAACCTTCCCAACCTACACTTGACTCTGGAGCAGGACTTGTGCCTCAGACCATGTTGGAGGAGCCTAACAAAAGCAATCACCATCTCCAACATAGCTCCTCCCCTGGGGTGGGATTCAAGGAAACAAAGCTCATAGGCTTTCCAGCAATTACACCATCCAATTCAAGAGCAACACCTTGGGACAGGGGTTAGACAGCACTACACCTGCATTTTGGGTTTCACCTTACACTGCCCCATCCATTTCCAACATGAAACAAATTACCTGTTTCTCCCTGAAGGAACGCTTGTTCTTGGTCCGGACATTGTGGCTGTATCTCATCATCATGAAGTTCTTGTTCTTTTTCTTTTCTTTGTTAGAAGAACTAGCAAATGGGTTAATTCTTGTTTTCTTTTTCACAAATTCTTTTCTGTCTGTTTTTCCAGCCTAGAACAGAGAATGCAATAGAATAATAGGGGGTCACTTTCCTTCCCCTACAGTCATAATCAGCTGCCTGATGCTAACAGGTTCTATGCCAGTAACAGTAAACCTTGATTTAGGATGACTTTGTGTCCATGCCTGCATTCTCTCATGCTGGCTGTATTTAAGTCACAGTGGAAATTGGGTGCGTTTGTATTCTTATGATCACTTGTGACCAGCAAGAAGCTCTTAATTTGAGCCAGCCAAGATGGAACAGCAAAAAACTAAATAAACGATTTCTCACAACCCAAATAGCAGCTGGGCACCCATCTTACAGATACAACCCTAGCATCTCCTCCTTCTACAGAAGGTAAGCATTACAGAAGGTAAATCAAGACAGGACATGAAACATCCCAGTTCCTCACCATTGCAGTTGCCAGCCTGGTCTCCTTGTCTGACTTAGGCTTCTTATGCAGATGTTCAATATCTCTAAGTGAAAGCAGCTCCCCCCTACACACACAGAAATCCAGCAAAAGGTCACCACACAAAACTTAATCTGATAAGGAAAACAAGATGCAGTCTCTATCCTTGGTCTCTCACCAATCTCTTACACCCATCTTACCATACACTCAGGCACAAACTTCTTGTTCCCTTTCAGGCTATTCCTCATGCTTAGGACATCCCTTACAAAAGTATCCCATTTTTGGTTTTTGAGCCCTGCTTTTCTCACCAAGTTTAAGGACTCCTGGAGATATAACCATGCAACTGCTACTGCAAGAAAAAACCCCTTATGCCTCTTGGTCTAAAACAAGCCAAACAGGCTCAAGACCAATAGGCCCCTCATATCTTTTCTCCCAGGTATAAGCAAACTCCTATGCCAGGATCCATTCTACGGTGTGGCCATTTTGCTACCTGTCTCCAGGGAATATTGATCAACAGCAGAACTCTGTTACCCGCTGCAGTGAAGAGTGTTGTCACCAGATGACAGCTAAGAAAAGCACTCAGTCCATATCCCACCTGCTCTCCTCCTCCTCATCTATTTCAATGTATTTCCTCTTTGCAGCTTTGCCAGGTGCAGAATTAAGTTCTTTGGAAAGCTGGGCAAGACGTATTTTCTGGAAGTCTTCTTGCGTCAGCAGCCTGCTCGTACTGACGGCTGCAGCTTTGGCTTTCCGTTCCTCTAGGGGCATGCTTTTCACCTTCTCTGCCTTTGGAAGAGATAGAAGTACAACAGAAAAACAGAGCTTTGCAAACCACTTCTGCACCACACTCCACAATCCT
>WEIV01025116.1:354520-414242 GCA_013390005.1 Calyptomena viridis | reverse complement strand
CTTGCCTCCCAAATTCTTATCACGTTAAGGGCAGTATTGTTGGGAAATGCTACAACCAGCTGTTAGGATTCTTCTTAGTCTATTCAAACACAAGGTGTTGGAGATATAGTACATGCACACCCTATTTTGGAGTAAAAGCACTCACAAAATATCAGAGCTCTGAAAGAATCAAGCCCTGAGCCATAATTCCCCCTTCTCTCCTCACTCTAATAACATACTTCAGCACAGGTGCTACACAGCTCTGGAATCTCATTTTTCTGGACAGGTTACTCAGAAGCCCTCTATAGGTATTTATGAGCAGCTATGTCAAGGTAAAGAGCAAGAGAATCTAGTCTGAATAACAAGACTTATTCATGTTTGGCAAGAAAGGACTTGGAACTCACTACTTTTTGCTGCTCCTCATCTGAGGAGTGACACACATCAATCCATTCTCCATCTTCATTGTCTTCCTCACTCAGACTAGCACTTTCCCAGCCATCTGCTCAGGGGAGAAATACAGATGCATTAATACAGACTCACCTTAATTGAATTAGAAATAACTGATGCTTTGATCACCTGCTCTCACTGCTTTTCATCACCAATCTCATAACTGCATTTTGCCCAGGAACATGGATTCAAGCTTTGCTCTGCAAAGCTTAACTCTCATCTCAAGGTTCTGAAAACTAAGTTCATTTGTGACAGTCTCTAAAGCACCACAGTATTTTACAATGCTAATCTCTACACTCCTCAGTAATGGTGTTCCCTACTTGTTCCATCTAAACCAAGGAGAGTAGCAATATGATTTATAGCTAAATTACTTACTACTCTCTATGCATTGCTCTTCACTGCTGTTCTGACTGATGTGCTATGGGTATCAGCTTCAGAAACCAAGAGATGGTCAGACTAATCTCTGCATTCACATATGCAAAACCCACAACATATCATATTTATTCCTCCAGCCACCTCCACTGCAATACCTCCAATGCATTCAGGCTTCATTTGCCAAACTGCCTTGCTTTCAAAGACTCCCCCATCTCTTTTACCTGATTGAGGCAGAGGTTCCAGCTTGTGTGAAGCTTTTACACAGAAAGTGAATTAAGATAAACCAAATGTTATTTCCAAGTGCTTTTTCTGTGTCTGATAATTATCAACAAAAGCTTCTCTATAGCAAGAGCTGAACATATGATGTTTCATAGCTGTACAGTGTCCATCCCTCAGTATCCATCATACAAAGCAACACAGGAACAGACTACACTGGATAAACTGCACTTCAAGGACACAGACAACTGCAAGCTACACAGCACAGCAGTGAATTAAGCACACAAACATGAAGTGATATGTCCACATAAAACCTTAGTGACACTGATGCCAAAGTATAAATTTTGATGAAAAAAGGCCCACCTTCCTCTGGAGTTCCTCCCTTTTCCTTTTGATCCTCAACCTCCAGTACTTCTGCTCCTGGAATGTAATCTTTGGCATCCAGTTCACCATATTCATGGATCTTGGCTTCCACTGAGGCCTCAGTAGGCTTACCCTATAGAATTAACAAGTGACATGAAGCAGGATGCTACTTTAATGCCCACAAATTCATGANCAAGACAAAGGAATAAAACTCGCAGCTTCTCAGTTTATCTGGTACCAGACTTTGATAATAAGAAGAGGTACTCTAACAAACAATCAACAAGTACCTCAAGAGTATCTGGGGCAACAAGAGGGTGTGGGTAGAAGATAAATTTTCATGATCAATTAAGGAGAGATCTTGAATTACTCATGTTGAAAGAACTGCAGGAAAGAGTTGAGCTTCTGGAGGATAAAGTATCTCTGAGTTACATGAATTTGAACTAAGCAAATATGGAAATAGCAGCACACCCTGTCCAAAAGTAGCAGGCAGGGGAACACGGGCATTATTCCACCTCATTCACAAGAGGCTCTTGAAACCAGTTCTCATGATGTTTTGGCACATTAGTTCACAGTGAACACACTGTACATCAAACTTACCCTGAACTTCTTCTGCAGCATCTCTGGATTCAGGGAGCGGAATAGGTGTATCAGAGTTCTTGCAGACATCATCACATCTACACAGAAAGCGAGTCAGGAACAAGTACAGAAAAGCAGAATTCTGAGCAAACCAGAAGGCCACCAAGGTATTTACAGCCTGCTTATGCCTTTTCTCAAGTTATAGCTCCCTTTGCTTTTGCTGGTGCAGAATACAGTATTTCCTTAGGGATTACTCTTGTCAAAAAATCCATTTCCTTGCTCTATTTTGGTCCAGTATTTCCCCTGCCATAACTACCCCTGACTGTTTTGTCTCCCATGGATACATTGCTCTATTTGGAGTGTGTAACCCAAATACTAAAAATGTTCTTAGCCCATAGAAGCCAATTAAGACAACAGTATTATGAAGGCTCTAACAAAGGACTACATAATATAGGAAAAAAATATTTTCAAGTTACATCAATGTAGTATTTACTTTTATTTTTATGAGTCTTGTACTGAACGAGGTCTTGGAGTAGATCTTCAGTCATGGCCAAGGGACATCTTGCAGTGATTTCTTTTATTGCATTGATTCTAAAAAAATGGAAAATTAATTATTTTTATTAGATCACAGTTGGGAAAAAATCTCACTCCCAGTCTGATCTGAAACTTGAAGAACCTTATACTGCATTTATACAGCATTTGGTGTAAAAGTAAAAAAATCACCAGAGGACTTCCAACAAAATCATAAAGCTTAAGCTGACATACTGTCCTAACTTATTTTTACTTGAACAGTTTCTTAAAAGCATAGTACAAGCAACAGGAATAAGTTGGAAGTGGTTAAAAAATATTTTACCACATTTGAAGTTGAACGGTTTTGTATTAATCTGTACTCACCCTACAGTCATAACCTCCCCTGAATTCTTGTCAGTCACAAAGTTGTTGGCAATGGTCATCAGCACTGATTGGATAATCTGAAAATATTCATATTTAATCAAAACTTAAAACACTTGACCATTAACAGACAGATCTTTTTCACAGGGAGAGCTCAGGCCATGCCAATACAGCCCCACAAATATTTCCTAAACACAAATTCTCTTGCAGAAAACAAGAAACTTGTTGCCTTTTCTCTCCCCTTGACATGAAACAGTCCACTTAGAACTTGCAAAAATAGCCAAAATTACCATAAGTTTACCCAAACAGTCTGCCCAGATTCCCTTTCCCCTTCCCCACAAATGCACTCAGTTCTATTTCCATGCTGGCCTGCTGCCCATTTAACAAACACAGGTGGAATACTGACCTCAGGGGGTACCAGCTGATGTGAAGCCTGTGCAGCAAACAGAAGGATCTTTGTCACTTCTGGAAGCAAAGTGGGAAAAAGATGCTGAAGTGTGCTGATGCAGCTTCCTCCAGCCAATAAACACATCTCCCACAGCTCAACAAGCTGCTCAGTCAGTCCCCAAGCCATTTCAGTCTGAAGCTCTTTGGTACAACTATTTCTGCTCTCCCACCAAACATGGGAACAACTCTGGCCTTCACCCCCAGCAGTGCAGGCCCTCAATAGCCACCCAAGGCAAAAGGAAATGCTCCACAGCTCGAGTCAAATATCAGTAAAATGAAGCAGCAGAAGGCAGTAATGCTTTGCTCAGCTAGTCAGGATTAGGGACTCAGATTCACTTTATTCCATTGCTGGAGTTTAATGCTCAGGATGAGCACTTGGCATTTCTGGCAGTAAGAGATTTTTGCTTCTTTCTTCCACATTCTGTACTACTCCTACTCTCCCACTTCCCACCAAGCCACTACCTGTCCATTTACAGCACCACTTCCATGAACTGACTGCATAAGATGTGATGGACCAGCAGTGGCACCCAGAGTAGTACTTACCTCTCTGGTGGGGTTGTAGGAATCTCTGAACAAATGGGTAGAAGTTGAAAAGAAAAAGCTGCAAGAAAAGCGCTAACATTATCTTCTTGTCTTTGAACTTGAGATCATACTCCTAAGCTGATTCATAATTCATCATATTCGTAAGCTGATACACATTGTGTAGTGTGCTCTGCAAATGACTCGGATTTTACAGCATGTTACCTTCCGTGTTGAGTTACATGCATGGACATAAGGAAGGGACTTGTACTGAAATACAGCTGCAGTCTCCCTGCACCTATTTCTTTCTACTGAAAACCTTTTATCCTCTGAAACTTCAAAGTTGGATTGGATTACTCTTCACTTAACCCAATGCAACTATTTTATCACTGGGTAGTCTGCACAAACTCCTCCAGGAGCAGGAGCTGCCAGCTTCCATCTTGTTCAGCACCACCTGACTGATACTGGTCACCACAAGCAGCTTCCCACGATTCTCTTTGAAGAGACAAGTTGGGTCTATTCTTTAGGGTCACCCCAGCAATCCCAGACTAACACCCTGCTTAGTGCCACACAAGCCAACACCCTGTGCCATTCCATGAGGCCCACTGGCCTCTACCTGATCATCCACCTGCACTTTTTGCCATTCAGAAAAATTAAAACTTATTTTCCTGAAGCACAAATTCAGAACATGCTCCACCCAAACCAGGCAGGCTGCTAAATTACCATCATAAAATTATCCAAGTACATACCTCATGTATTCCAACCAGCCTCGATATTAGATCCATGAGCATCATCTTCACTTCAAATCGCTCCTTGCAGTTCTCCAGCTGCTTCAGGAGTTTCTCAGCAAAATCTAGAATAAGCAATAAGAGATTTGTAGTAGACAAAAAAGCATGATACAGAACTAAACTGGAATTAGGATAAAAGGCAGTCAGTTCAGTTTGGTTACTTTAAGCCCCGGTGCCCTTGCATATAAGGAATTAAAGGCGGCCAAAGCACTTCTCCCAAGGGGTTCTTTTTCTTTTCCCAGGTCTCAGTGCTGAAGGTTCAGCAAAGAAAAACTAGCAGACATTAAACTCTGTGCTTAAGATGTTGGGCAAAGCTGGATATTTTAGCTACATTTTGTGTCCATTTGGACAAGAAAATCCCCAGAGGTTCACTACATCAGACTAAGACCAAGTCAAGTTCGGTTAGACACGTATCAGAGCTAACGATAGAAACATAGTTTAGAAGGGAGTAAGGCAAAGAAACTCTAGCAGAGAAACAATTATTCACCACATTGTGGCCTACACACATGCAAGAAGCAGAGAGCCATGTCCTGACCTGTAGGAGATAATATTCCTCTTTCCTTGTCTCACTACACCTCAGTGTATTCCACTAAAAAAGGACTCACCTCGTTCAAAGTGCAGTGAAACCCCAGAGATAAAACACTCCAAGTGTCACATCTGCACCTACTTGTCATTCCCATTCTCCTGGCAGAGTTGTGTCCGAGCATTAGTGTCTGGGACTAACACATAAGTTGCATTAAGGAAACAGCGTGTGCTCACCTTGGGGATCATGAATCAAGTGAATAGCAGAGAAGTTGAACACCTCTGGCTTGCTTTTCTTTTTCTGTTTCTGCATGGCAAAAAGAGACTTTTTTTTTCCTCTTTCCATCAGCAATGTGCTTCAGTTTCAAGGTCCTTGCCAAAAGCTGCCTCTTCAAAAAGACACTTTCAAAACTATCCCTTGTTCCAACAGCACAGGGGTTTCTGCCACCTGTAGCTAAACCAGCAGGGGCAACAAGACTCTTGCACTCCAAGGATTAAGGTAAAACAGTGGGAAGTCAGACTCCCCTGTCCTCACCTTGAGGACCTTCATGGCTTTCTCCAGTTTCTTCTTGCGCTTAGTGGTTTTCTTGTTGGTTGCATAGCGCATCATCAGATCTCTGGCTGTGGGGGTATCATCCTTGGGAAAGAAGGAAAACAAGACTCAGGTGATGCCAGGGTTCCAATGGGAATCAGAGACAAACTACCAATATTTTTCAGGATAGGCTGTATTTGAAAACTCTTCCCCCTTCCTGAATGTCACTACACAGAGATAAGCATTTAAACAGAGAAGCAAAGGAGCTCTTAGCATTTGTCTTTCATCAGACAGCAAAAACATCTTGCCATCACTTGGGGCCAGCTGTCAGACACTGAGCTTGGTGTGAAGCATAGAAACATCTGGAGAAAACTAGGGGGGGAAACCAAGTAGCAGAGCAGCAGACAAATAGGCAGTGTCACTAGGATGACACACCTGTTAAGTGTTTGAAGAACCAAGAGGACAAGATCAGATCACAACACCCACCTCAGACTCGGAGTCACTGTCTTGTTTTTCATCTTCATCTTTGCCAAGGAAGAACTTCAAACCAGCAACCAACACCTGAAAACTAGAGGGAATTTCTGTGGGACAGGACAAGCTGACAGGAGTATTCTCAACCACCCTACACCCACATCTTAGGCTGTGCAAAGACTCATCTAGTTTTTTATAGCATGTGTATAATCAGAAAAACTGGATGACAGCCTAAAAGACACAGGTGTTTTACAGACCCTATTTCAGCTGCCCATCAATCAGAGGCACCCCAAGCAGCTGGGCATCCACAACATGGGAGCAAATTCAGACACAAATTGTCTATTACCCTGCAAAGCCATTTCACTCTAATTGCTTCATGTCAACATTGTCAAAAATCCCCTACAGAGCTGATACTCAAGATACCTTGAACTCCAAACTTCCATAAGCTTGCACGGTTTTGTTCTAGTTTTGGTTAGCTGGCTTTTATTGAGCAGAATAGCTTTTATCTCCACAAGGTAAAAGCTTGTCTCAAACCATAGTAAAAGCCTCCAGAACCATGGCCTAAGATTCAGTCAGGCCCCAGGAAAGACAGCTCCTCTCCTCAGATTTAAAAGCCTCACAGTGCTCATTTCAAGGAGGTAATACCCTGACAATCTCTTATGAGTAGCAGTGAACAGCACCCACCTTCCCCACACCAGCCTGCATTTGTTGTTTTGTTGTAAGATAAGCTGCCAGTTCTGCTCCTCTGTACTTAAGAGCTCAACTCTGCCTCCTTCCATGAGTGATACTTGGAAAATTTAACAACCATAAGACAAATCAGCAATATTTGTTCGCAATAAAATATTAAATAGCATCCAGAGCTAAAAGGTAGCTGAGGTAACATCCAGTTATTCAAGTGATTTCTGTTCTCACCTTGGTCACTTTGGAAAAGCAGGCAGTTGTGATGACATTGACTGTTTTAGCATCATTCCTGTAAAAAAACAGAGCAGCAACTTTTGCTTCAAGTTTTGCAATTTCACATAATACTCTGAAAACTCATTTCACAGAAGACAATATTTCTTCTCTGCTGAATTCCTTGGCACAAGATACAGCCACATTGGGCCACAATTAATATTAATTTATCTAAGTCCCTGTCCCCTGCATTGTTTTGGACTACATGCCACAAAGTAATGCCCCACAACAAATCACAGAATCTATGCAAGCTTGCCAGACTCACCAGATATTCCTTCTGTAAAGCTCTATCATCACATCCAGAGATATTTTGGCAGCAGTGGGATTGCTGTCTCTTAACATGGTGTACATGAAGTTCTGCAGTGCCTAACAAAAAATTTGAAACATTTTATTAGAGGTCTTCTACGACAGCAGAGGATTAAATCCAAATACATGTGAAAGCCAAAACACTTACCGTGTTCACTTTATTGTTTTTGTGCTTAGCATTGACATTCTTGATGTCTGTCACGATGTGAGTGTACAAGGTCTGTAAAAGGAAAGAGGACAGTAACTCCCATGCCATTCCAAGACAAGACACTTCACTGCACCCCCAAAGTCCTTAAGCACTGAAATGAGGCCCAACTGACCACCACTGAGAACACTCTTACAAGCTGCAACTGGAACAACAGCAACTTATCAAGTCCCACGTAAGCTTCACTTCCATGTATTTGAACAGTGTACTTCAGTTACAGTACAGCGAGGCAGGACAATCAACAGCATCAAGTATTGCTTAATGAAATCCCACTGCCTCCTTCAGGCCTGTTCCAGCCGCCAGGGCAGGAATTCTGGGAGCACAACCTCATCTCACTTTCACAGCAGTAAGCCTGTAACAACTTTCAGCAACAACTTTCAGCTGGTTTGGTTTTAATTGTTCAGCACCTCCCACCGAGGACTCAGTAAGGCCTGCTCCAGCAGCAACCGATTTATGGTTTTCACCTGCAGACACACCCAAGGTGCTCCATCCCAAACAAAGCACAGGCCTGCAGCCTGCCACGGCACAGTCAAGGATTTACATCAGCACAGCTTGTGAGTAGCCCAACATACAGCTGTCAAGCTATAAAACTAGAGCTATTTGACACTTATTTCATTGCCTAGCAAAGAACAGCTGCCTATTCTGGCATTGCTTCTGGCCAGTTATTACAAACCCACTGAAAATAAAGATGACTGTTAGCACAGCTTACCTTTCGTAGCAGCTTATCATGACAGCGCAGCAGCTGGAAGAAGAGCTCCAGCAGACTTGTGGGGTTTATTAGGTTCTTGTTTCTCAGCAGGATCAATGCCTTACAGAGCGTCTGTAAGAAAAATCAGATTTCATACTCCTCTACCGTTTCTATCTTGATTGAACAGCAAACCATCAGCTCAGCTCACACCAAGGGTGTGTTCTCGCACAAACAGCGTGCGCCCCAGCCGCGGTCTCACCATGCGCAGGTCAGGGTCCAGCACCGTGTGGTGGTACGAGAGCAGCTCCTTCAGCTGCTGCGGGAAGCTGGCCATGTGCTCGTGATAGCAGTGGGCAACCTGCAAGGGACGGGACAGGATAATCTCCAGAGCACACCCCGGAACTTGGAAAAAACCAGCAATATTACAAGCGTTGGTACAGTAACATACAACAAACCCAAGGCTGCCGCAGTCGCTGCGCTCAAGGCAGACCCGGGGGCCCGAGGCTTACCTGCGCCAGGAACATCACCAGTTCGGCCAGCTCCTTACTGGGCTTGTCCGGCTGGAAGCTGAAGATCTCCACATGGGACTGATAGTGGTGATACTGCTGCAGGAACTGCGCACACACAGGGAATGGCGGATGAGCGGGACCAGCAATACCTGGTCATATCACCCCCCTACCCGTCTCACAGCCCACCCCGGCCGCGCCAAACGCATCTCCCCGCTCCGCACCTCCTCGGTGTAGGAGGTGGGGTCCCTCTTGATGAGGTTCTGCAGCTGGGGCAGGTTGCTGGGCAGTTTGTTTCCCTGGCGGCCCGACATGGCTGCCCAGCACCGGCGCGGCCGGGACACGTGAGCGCTCGCCTGGGCGCCGCCATCTTGGTCCACCCCCCTGACGGGCGCTGCCAGGGGACAAACTTCGTCGAGACGCGCACGCCCCACACAGCGCCCCCTGCGGGGGGCGACCTGCAGCGCCCTGCTGGCACAAGGGATCCCTGCCGGAACTTCTTCCTAGGGGACAGTGACTTTGGGGAGTCCTGTGGGATTGAACACAACTCAAGGGTATTCGCTACAGCTGCCTCCTCCGCAGGTTCCCCATGGATTTCTCCCCAGCACTTTCACCTTGTCGCTCCAGCACTGCTCACACTCTTCCTCCCTTCTCAGCTGTTTTCAGGGAAGTTGTTTCATAAAGCATCTCAAATAATCATTATCAAGTGATCAGCATTAAATGAGAAAACATCAATTAAGACAAGAAGTTTGCTTTAGGTTCATCTTTGCTGATTTTACTTTTCAATCAGGATAACAGGAAGCTGAGCTCTTCTTTTATAGTGCTTATACTTGTTTAAGGTAACTACTTATTTACAACATAGAAACAGATCTATGTTCTTTTATACAATAAGTTTAATAAGTACTAGTAAAAGCCTTGTGTCCAACAGTTGCTCTTCCATACAGCCAGATAACAAGTATCAGAATAACAAAGCTAAAACACGCCACAGTCCAAAAAACACGAACACATCTTGTCAATTTGAGTCAACCAATACTTTGCTCACTGAAGAGTTTTTCATTATGCTGGTGGGAATCCCACAGCCAGCTCTAACTTCCCAAGCACATACTTGCTCTAATGTCATACAGTCTCTAATGTCAATCTGAAGGTACTGGTTCAAGTGAGTTTTGGCTCTCTGTACCAGTAAAGGTCAGGAAAAACCAAACTGTTTGAAGAACCCAAGGAACAAGACATCCTCACGCCATCACAGGATAGACTGCTCAATAACCAATACCTCTGTAAAAACAACACTATTGCTTTTGTTTCTACAAAAGCTATTGAGAAGGTTAGAGAATTTAAGAACTTCAGTTTGCCTATATACAAATATAGCACAACTATAAGTTTGCACTAACCAATACTTACAGCTCTGATAACTTTTATATTAAAAATTCATACATGTGTGAATGTTCCTCAGGGAGACTACTTCCTAATTTTAAGCTAAGAATTATAAGTTTTACATTTTATGCTGCTTTGGGAGCAAGATAGAATACAATTTCTATCTTTATCAGTAGGGTATCTTAATTAATGTGTTAATTAAGGAGTTGCATGAAAAATTCTCTTGGCTCTATTATAAAGCAAAAAGCAATTTTTGTTGGCATAATTTTCTCAGCTTTATGTTTATTAAGCTCTAGCTTTTTTTTTTTAAGGGGTATGCACTAAAGGTTTTTTGTGGTTTATATTTTGTACAAGGTGAAGAACTGGGTTTTTTAAGACTCTTTCTTTTCTATATGAAGTTCTTAAACTGTATCTATTTGGGTTTATAGGAAACAAGCTTGGATTTTTTCCTTTGTTTTACATTAACTCTTTTTCAGTATGGAATAATTATTTACTGTGGAGGGTTTTTTGATGATAATATATTGGATGCTTTTCCTTTTAGTGTGTGGGTGATACATACGTAAATATGCCCTAAAAGAAGTAAACCAAACAGAACCAACTGTGAACCAAAACATTTCAACTTCAAACAGGTTTTCTGTTTTTAAGGTAAATTAGGCTATATTAAAGTAAAAAAGAAGGTAAGATGTTACCAAGGTTGCTGTTAGGGCACTAAGATGTTTCTCTGGAGAGTATTTCTCGATTTCTTTGGTGAGTTAAGCACGACCTGGAGTTGCAGTGTTCATGGATGGGGCGATGTGCTGATGGGCTGGGAGTTTGCAGATGTGCAGCTCTTGGCTTTGTTTTGTGCTCGTTGTAATCAGTCCTCAGCTTTCTAGCCCATTAAGAGCTGTGGAGTTTGAGTTTTCACAGTGTTTGAGAGGCTTTCCTTGAATTCATTTAGTGTATTTGCTTGCTAATATTTAATTTTTACTCTGTGTCAATTCCTGGCCTTCAATTGCTGTAGGGAATTTATTTTCCTGGACTTAATACCTGTAATTTTGTAATTGAGAAGAGGGCCAATGCTCCTTTCCTTTAAAAAAAAGGGTACGTTTCCAAGTGGAACAGAAATACTTATTTCTGGATCATGACTCATAAATTGCTTACAGGCTCGAGTTGTTGTTCAACTGAGCAGGGAGATATTACAGTAAAGGATCAAGAAATGCTCAGTCACTTGCAGCTCCTGTGGGAGAAAAGCAGTCCCAGCTGATGGTGTCGATGTCAGGAATGTGGGTGGTGCTGGAGGATATTTAGCCTTAGCTATGCTTGCAGCACAAATGGTTCTTGTAAAGTATTTTTTACAGGTCAAAACCAGCATGTGATGAGTAGCAACCCAATAGTAAAAGCTCATTTGAAATAGCAAACTGGTTATCCAAAGGCTGCTTGAATACCCCAGAAATAATAGCTTTGAGTTACTATCTTTTAGTGTGTTATGAGAATTATAGAGGTGATATAGAAAAGAACTCCAACTTTTCACTCTCAGACTTCATAGCTGAGTTTTAAGCTTTTGATTTACTATCACGGACAAAACCCAGCCAGTGCCAGTGTAACTAGTGCTGAAGTGACAGCTTCCTAAGTTGTAGCCAAGGAACTGCCAATCCTTGCTGCTGTCAGTGGTTTTCCACACCTCTCCAGCCTTTCTTGTGTGGTATGAACATGATGGCTGTGAAGAAATTCCCTTCAGCATTGCAGTGAGGGCTGGAAAAGCTACAGAAACACTACTGGGGTGAGGAGAGCACAGGGGAGCCAGAGTAAGCAGCCACCCACCCCTCCCAATTCCAAAAATGCCCTTTTTCAAGTGGAGAAAAACGTGAGAGTATTTAGTGGTATCATTTTTTCTTGTTTTAAAACTGGGTGACCAGGAGTGACAGCTGTCTTAAACCTGTGCTGTGTGTTACCCCTAAGCTCTGCTGTGGTTCTGATGGGTAAGAGAATCTCCAGGTATCTTGTGCCTAATGGAGACCGTGTTAATGTGTCTTGTTGCATTGCGCTCCATATACTGAATCTCTCTGCTTGATTACAAACCTGCTTCTGGTCTGGCTGCTGCTGGCCAAAGTGATAATATCTCAGTAGGAAAAGAATCCGATGTCCAATCCCACTTATCCTAAAAATACAATGCGAGTTTTGTTCCAATGAGGGGCAGTAAAAGCACATGTTGCAATTTAGATTTGGGGTGGAAAACTTGCTCATGTTTACCATTACACTTGATATAATTCCAGAGGGGAGGCAGAGCACCAACGATTAAGTTTCTGTGGGGGATGAAATGCAGCCTCATGGTGACCTGCTAACTTCTAAAATCAGTGCTTTGAGGTTGGGGAACACCAGGATTTTGAAGATCTAAATGTCTTTGAGACAAATTTTGGTGAGCTTAGTACCTACACACTGCAATACTTAAGAGTTGTGTCAGTACCTGGCAGGAGGGTCCTTGCCTCCCTCGGCATTTGGCATTTCTTAATTGTTTCCTTTGTGCATGAAGGAGGGGGGAAAATCATGTTTTGCCCTACGTTTATTTTCCATGACTCTGATAACATCAAAATAATTTCTCTGTCCTTTTTACCTATTTGCTCTGTAAAACTCAGTCTATGAAGGAGTGTTTTTTCTTTAGGACGGACACCTTGTATGTGAATGACTATTCCCCAGCTCACCTGTCTTAAAGGCACTTGCTTGGGGGTGAGCAGGACTTGAAACTGTGGGGTGTGGTTTCAAGAGCTAATTTAGGTGCTCTTTGGATTTTGAGAGTCTGATCCTGCCCTGACTCACAGGGCCTTGAAGCAGCTCAGTGATGCAGAGCTGATCCTCAAATGATAAACCAGTGCAGCCTCAATCTGTCAGAGTTTCTGCAAGCGCATGGAAATATTTCTATTCCAGTATTTTGGGAGGCTTTGCCTGTAAGTATAAGCAGTTATTTAGGGAGAATTTGATTCATTGTGAAGGAGAAAAGAATATGATTATGGGCTTTTTTTTCTTTATGCCTTATTGAAGTGGAATGGAACACACACACTGATGCAGAAAAAATTTATTGAATATTTCACTAACAAAACTACAATTATGGGAATAATATTTTTGCTGTTTTATTACTCCAATTCTGAATCCCAAACCAGGGTCCTGCTCTTGCACTTGCCTCCCTTTGATAGAATTTTTTTAAGGTTTAAATGCAAAATGAGGAAGAAAAAAAGAAACTTGAGCCAATGAGATTTTTTTTCAACAACTGAGCTGGGAGCAGGGGTGGAAGAAGGCAGCAGTATCAGAGAAGCAGTATGCAAGTGAGATGCCCAACATTTCCTGGAAGAGTTGACTTTTCCTGGCATAGCTGAGGTCTTGGCAGCTTTGCAAAACATTTTGGGGTAGCAGCATCTTTTGATCCTCTGAATCTGTTAGAACTAGAAGCTTGCAGATGTCAAAGTGCTAGAGAGTCTAGGATGCACAATTGAAATAGGAATTCCTTTGAAATAGGAATTCTTGATCTCATCCCTTAGATATGGTTGTACAACAGCCTTCTAATGGTGGCACAAATCCTGCTAATGTCATCAAAGGCCTTGTATGAAGGTTGTGCAGAGGTTGCTTTAGATGGCTTGAGGAGGGAAGTGCAGACGTTGCTGCTGATGTCTGTGTCAGTCTTGCTTAGGTAGGGACACATGGGAGACTGTCAAAGAAAGACAGGTTCCCTGGAGCTGTAAATCTGTGTAGTTCCCATCTGGTCTATACGGTGATCATTTTGGGGACATATAATGTCATTGCAGGTGTGTGCCAGGGATATGAGAACAGAGTTGGACAACCAGGAGCTGCTCTTGGGAAGTGGCACTAGTCTGCTGAAAGTGTGGAGAGAAGCTGGTGTTGCTCTAGGAGCTGGTCCTGGGGTGCTATACCTGTATCTTGGATGTGCTTTAGCACAGCAGAGGTTCAGCTAATCGGTGTAGCAGGATGCTGGTGTCAGAGCTGCTGGGACATGCTTCACCTCCCCGTGGTACAGGAATGGCACGAGGGAGCTGTAGCACTTGTCTCTGTCATAGGTGTAGCAGGTCTGGGGCTCATCGCAGAAATTGCCCTGCTGGGCCTGGATGATCCTCCCACCCAGATCAATTTCTACAGGATTGCAGTTCCTGCAGCTGCAAGACATGGAAAATAGAACAAGTGTGGAGAGTTGTGGTGATAACATGGCCCTGGTGAAACCCACATCTTTCTTGCTGATCTGCAGAGGCAGCCAGCAGAGTCCTGTGGCCTTTCTAGGTGTTATATGGGAACTCCCAGCATTCAAACATGTTTTTGAGCTACTGTGGGTTATGTCTTGGGGAAAATAGGTTAGTAAATAAAACTACTTACAGTTCAGAGATTCGGTAGACAAATTTAGTTCTGAGTGGGGACAAAGGGTCAGAGATGTTCTCTCGAGCCTTCAAGGGGACTCTGCAAAGGAGGGAAGAGTATCACTCATGAAGACTGTTTAATAAACAGGGTCTGCTCTGCTGTGAGCAGTTCTAAACTCTCATCGTGTTCCTCAGGTTATTTCCATTCTGACTCTCCCCAGAAAGACTTCAGCAACATCTGTAAGTGCCATTTTCAAGGTGACAGTGCTGCTGATGTTTTTCATCTTGAAACTGAGCTGGCTGTGCCTGAGACTTGAGGACTGGGACAGAGATATTAGTGGGTCTCCTGTTGGGAGTTCTAGCAGAGCTCCTGCAGCTCTGAGCCTGAACGTGGTCCCAGTTTCCCAGACACACATGTTTCTGTAGCTTTGTATGAGTAGACAGGACCAAGTCCTACTACTGAACTGAGATCTGTCTCATAGGATTAAGCTTTTCTGATAGTTCAGGTTTTAACTATTTTTCCAGGCTTGCTGTCAGATGGGGAAGTCAGTCCAGTGTCATGGGCCCCTTCTGGTTTCAAAGTAGATCAACTATTGACATGTTACATTCCACTTCCCCAGCCTATTTTGTGAAGTTAGTACTGGACTGCCTCAAACATGGAGATGCTTTTTGTATCTGAAGGGGCAAACACCAGAGGGATTCATGTGAGGTACCAAAACCCTAAGTAAAGGGAAATACTTAGGATACCACAGAAACAGCCCCTGGAACAAGCTGTTCATTCCATCCATGCCAGGACATGGGAAACAATGCAAAGAAAAGGGAATTCCTGTAACACTTCATCATTTGTTCCCCATCTCCATGAAGTATTTGTCTGCCACTTACATGATACGTATGTTTCTTTCCAGGACTTCTTCACCAGAATCTTCTTTGGAGGGGACTAACTTTGAGGTCATTGTTACACACTGACACTTGTTGTTGACCAGCACATACTCCTCATCCTTGGGGTCCAGTGGGTAACCTGCAAGCACAGGACAAGCAATCCCAAAGGCAAGAGAAAAAAGCTGTGAAAGCTGTTCTAGCAGGACGCCAAGGGATGAGAATGCCACTATAGCACCTGGACTGATTCCAGAGAAAGGCAGGTGGCTCTGATGAATCTTGTGGTTTGCAGAGGTAACTCCAGTCCTCATTTTCTTACTCAAGCTGTTTCTTCTCTATTTGAATGTGTCTCACACACTTTCAGCATGCTACCAAATATGAAACTCAGCCAAAACAGGGTAAAACATCCCATTTATCACCCAAAGGCTTTTGGAATGTTCCTTGTGTTGTGCAATGCTGCCTTACTGTGCAAATGCATGGATTTGAATCAGTTCTTTGGTAGTTTTTCTCCAGCCTAGAGCCTCTGGTCTTTTAGCCTATAAAAAGCCAGCCTTGCTTTTATGTGTAGTTTTTACATCCGTCTATTTCTAAATGCTGCTGAAATCAATTCACAGCCATCACTTTGCAGCATTGCTTTTCTTACAGCAAACTCAGCCTGCTTAGAATTGCCAAACCCAGTGATTTTTGTCATCTTGGGACAGTTTCTGTTGGGGTCAGATGGACCTCGGTTCTGGATACTTGCCTGCTCTGCTTTTCCCTTGGTTTAACCATGGTGAGAAAGAAGAAACAGGCTGTGTTAATCATGACTATAAAGGATTTTAGAGTCATTTGGATTAAAAAGCTTTGGTCCTTCCTGCCCCTATAATATACTGTCTCATCTGCTTCCATTTCAAGTCTTCAGCGATCCTTACAGGCACCTTAACTATGAAAAAGGCAGGAAAACTGTGTGAAAGATGCCTCAGAGTGACCCTGGAGTTCACTGGTTTCAAGTGCAGTTGCTGTGGCCTTTGGCAGCAGAAAACCTGATGGAGAAGATTCTCTGTGGAGTTTCCAGCTTGGGAAGGAAATTACTTGACTCCCTTGCTTTGCAAGCTTTCCCCCGGCCAACTCAGCACTCCATATGAGCACTTCTCTCTGAAGCAGAACCCTCCCACAAAAGCCTCTCTAGCCCCTGGATCCTCATCCTGGCCTTTCTTTTGACTCATGGAAGTCTCTGGCTTGCCTTTCACACAGCCCTTCCTCTGCTGTCTGTGCTGTATTCCGCATAACACTTTGTGCATTCCTTCCAAGCCTTTAATCCAAAGCCAAAATTCAAATCTGATCCTATTGGCTTTGGGGTTGTCCTAAAACCTTTTGAAGCAGGTTTTAATTCTAAAATTAGTTTAACGCACTATTTTATGCATATGCAGGGTTTTTTGGCTGTGCTCTAAAATACTGTCCTGATTTAATTCCTTGTGTAATGCTCTTGGCTGCACTGTAAAAGTTAGTGGTACTCCATCTATTTATCAGGATTACAGAGCTCAAAAAGGATCATATCCACCATGTGCATGAGCATGGCTTCCAACTGTCCTGTAGAGACCCGAGATCCACACTGGGGAGTGTCTGATCTCAGTGGAAATCAAGAGTTTCCAAGAAATACAGTGGAGTTACATGACAAACTACAGTTTTATTAGAAAGAACTTGTCTGTAGCCATAAAGCAGGATTACCAGGAAGATTTTGGAAGGCTTTAGATCTAGCAGGTTATTCTTGCAAGAAAAGCAAGCAAGCATGTTGGCTGTTGGTTGCTTCAGAAAGATGACAACAAATGGCTAATCAACAAGTCTTAAATTTGCAGCTATTCATCACTTTGTCCTCAAGGCAGCAATTAAAACCACACAGCTCTGGTGCAGAAACACACTGAGGTGTCCAGGCACCACTGGTGCAGCACCATGATTGCTTGAGCAAGCTTCGACTTTTGACCTTTGACTGATAGAATAATTCATGGTAGATTACACACAACCTACCATTGATATGTTAATCCCAGTTTTCTGTCTTCTTCTTTGCTCACCTACCTGCCACAAGGATGATCCCCAAGGAGACAGCCAAGGCCACGCACAGCAGCAAAGAGCTCTTCATCTTGCCTTCCCTTCTTTTGAAGAATGGGAGCACACAGCCTTTCTCTGCCTATAAGGGCGTGTGCAAATGGGTTTCCTAAAATAAGCAGCACAGCCGGCTGCCCCACCACTGGGAAATGTGGCTTTGGGGACTGAAACCAGGTGTGTGAATGTACCAAGGCCTCTGGCTTTCAGAGGGTAAGGGGGGCAGGGGCCTGTGCTTTTATTGTGCTTTTTCATTCTGTTCATCACCAACAGGCAACTAAACTGCTGAGTGCAAGGAGGTGCTAAACCCCCCAGTCCTTAGGGGACATCTTGCCATCAAGGCCAGTGTAAGGTAAGAAAGTCCAAGGGCTAGAGCTCTGGCTTCTAATTTTGAGAAATCAGACTTAAAGATCACTTGAGTCATACTAAAAAACCACTTAAGGATTCAAAATGAGAATTCCGTTTGGACCAGCTGTGTGCAAATCTGTATTAAGGGCTTGACCTGCCCCCAGAGAGCCTGCAGTCAAAGCAGGCAAGATGAGAGGGGAGGGGTGGAAGAGATACAGCAACTCTGGGGCAAAGCTGAACTCTTCCACCAGCTCTGCCCACTTTGTTGAGGAGTTTATTTGCTTGTGAATGGAAAAGGGATTCCATGGGGTTTGTGGTATGAGAGGTCCTGAGCCAGGTCCCAGGCAAACCCTGAGGTATTGAGAATGCAGGCTTGTCCTGAAGAAGGGCAGTTCTGGAGAGGACCTGGGGGTTTTTTTGTCACAGATTTGAGATCATTTGTGTAACTCTGAAAAACAAACATTGCAATGTACCCTGCAGTGGCCAGAGTGTTCTGTGTAGCATTTGCATGTGTCTTGTACAGAAAAGGCCACTTCTTAAGGGAAGCCCAGTTTTAGCAAGGGCCTGGTTGCTCTTGCCAGGCTTCAAGAAGCTGAGGTCATTAAGGAATACTGCCAGGCATTCCTGTCATCTTGCAGGCTACCTTCCCTTTCTCCAGACCCTGCTGGCTGGGTCTCTAACCCCAAGCTGTTCCAAGACCCTTGGTTCTGTGTCCTGAGCTTCTCCAAGCACATCTGGCAGTTGCATGATGCAATGAGCTTTCAGGTTACATCAGCAGCACTCATGTATGGGAGGTGGGGAGAGATGATGAGTGACAGCCCTGCTCCTTGCAGGACATTGGGTTCTGCCATGGGTCTTTACAAACCTTCTTTTCTTATTAGGGATCCCTCTTCAGAAGGGCAAAATCTGGGGCTGTTCCCTTTGTCCATCCCAGAAAGTATTGCCAATGCTATTCTGTGAGTTCTCTCTGAAACAGCAGCAAGATGTTCCCTGTGCCTAACCTTTTGCAGAAGGTAAAAAATAAAGCTGGCTTACCTGGGTTGGTGGGGCTGTCTGTCTAAAGCACTATTTGTTTGTCACCCTTTTCTGTAACAAAGGGTTTTTTTAGAATTATCCAAGAAGGGTGGATGCCTGCACTAGGACAAAGCATATGCAAAAGAGGCCAATTCTCATCTGCTTTGCCAAAATACACTAATAACACACTTGGGAAAAGCCAAGGAGAGGCACCTCAAAGCCCAAGGCAGAGATGGAGCAGAATTTTATTCTGTGTGTTTCTGTTCATTTCGGTGGTTTTCCCTGGCTGCTGGTGCTCACTATATCTGGATTTCGGTTCCTAAATCTACACGTGTGAGTACAGTCCCTTTGGTCTGGATATGGTAATATGAGAGCTATTTTTAGTCTCCTTGAGCCACCTGCATGTCTCTGGGGGTTTCTAGCTAGATGGCAATCTCTTGAGAAGAAGGTTTGTTTTATAGACTGTTTCTCTTATGGACTATTCATAAGACAATTTGAATCACCAGAGAATTACCTGGGCAAGCAGGTGTTTGGCAAGGGGCTGACAATCCATGAGCTGTTGGGGCTGGCTTAAATTCTGGGCTGAGCAGGGAGCTGGACTCCCAACCTCCATGTGGGGTGGGGGCTAGTGGAGAAATAACTGAGAAGTGGAAAAAAAATGGGAAACAGCCTTGCCGTTTGTTTCCTTTCACTTGTCCTGTGCCTCAGCCAGGCCTGGACATGCCGAACTAGGATGTTCCAGGTGAGAAGCTGGGCAGGTGCCTGGATGAACTGAGAAGAGTTGTCTTTGTGTGTCCCTGCTCTGATGAAGATGACACCAGGGCATGGGCTATCTCCAGGTAACAGGCCATCCACAAGCAGTCTGCCTTGTGCTTCTCTTTGCTTCTCCTTTCTCACTTGGAAGCCAAGACAATGGTGGGTTAAAACAGACCAGCAGCATTTGCTGATTGTCATGATGATAGCAATGATTCCAATGAATGATAATGATAGCAATGATGATGAGAGCAAACTGGTGTGACTTGAGCAGCTCCTGGGTGACTGCATGAACTAACTCATGTTGGGGTCATCTCCAGCTTCACCAGAAGTGGATCATGTTTTCAGCAAGTCTTGGACAGGTTCAAATGTCTGTATATTTTCTGCTCTTAGACCTTAATTTTGGATTGAAAGACAACACGTCATTTCCATTTAAATCCAGGTGACTCCAAGTGCAAGTTACTCCTTTTTTAAGGCAATGAATTTTGAAAGGGCAGACTTGAAAAAAATGAGGACAGTTAGATAAGAACTCTCAGGTCAAGGACACATGAAAGGCCTGGGTTTCTGTAAGTCATACGTGCAGGAGTTATCTGTAGTTTTAACCTTGTGAGAATTCACTGTAGATGTGTCTGGATGGATTCACACCAAAAACTAGCCGGATTTGAGCAGGCAGATGACAAAGCCTGATCACCAAGGACAGCTATATTTAGTGGCCAACTAAGATCAAATGGGAATTTCCACTGAGGAGTGGCTAACAAATTAAATGGATGCTGTGTTTCTCCAGACCAAACTTATTCTTGTTGCTAATTCTTCTACAGGCCTGTGTCCGGGGAGGTGGTGGCTGAAAACTGGCATGGAAAGATCTGGAAAAGGGGTTGGAGGCAAAACCTGCCTTTGTGCAAGAATGTTTTGACCCAGAGGTGACTATGTGGGGAGGCTGAGTGTGTCACAAAAGTTAAAAGTGAGACCTGCCTGCTGTTGGATCAACCAGAATCCAAATGAATTGCCAAAAAGTGAGTCAAGTTATGCACCCCCACTCTGTTTCAGTTAATTTGAATATTTGCTTGACCTGTTTTTTTCCACAGAAAGGTGGACAGGAGCATTTATAAACAACTGCACCTGTTCTGTGGTGACAAAAAAGCACCTGCACTTGCTGAACACAGAACTGCTGTTCCTGGGATGTGGAGGTGCTTAATTTATCAGGCTCTGGGTTTATGAGCTTGGACTACACCAATGTGCCTCCTGCTCTTTGTGATCAGGCTGCTTGTAGTTTTCCAAAGCACACTGCTTCCATGTGCCTCAGTATTAATGTGATTTTTCCCTTGGGAAAGCTGAGAGGGTGGACTGGGTGCTCAGAGATGGATGAGAGATGCAAAAATACAGCATGAGAATTCGAGGGTGGGATAACTAGAGATTGCTGTAAAAACCCTCCTGACGAGGGGTCCCCGGGTGTTGAAAAATCAGAATTGCGCCTTGTCTGCGACATATGGATCTTTGGCAGAAAAGGATGGATCCAAGGAGTGCAGAGCTGATGGAGCCGCAGCTGCCGAGCTCTGCAGCCTGAAGCTGCCACGCAGCCGCCAGAAACGGGTCTGGCTCTTGCCGGGAGCTGCCTGTATCCCTGTGAAGATGCGATTTGGTGACGGGACGCGCTCGGGAGAGTTATGTCTGTACCTCAGATGTGCCCAGGGAGGCTTACAAATACTGCCCCTCCCGGAGTTTGATCCGATCGTAGGGAACCGAGTACCAAGCTTTGGTTACAAGGGGCCAGGTGTGGTTTTTCTTCCCTCGTTGCTGTAAAATGACTGCACAGGCAGAACTGTACGTAGCTGGCCTCTTGGAAAAGAAAAACCCCAGAGGAGGAAAAGGCGCTTTTTTTCTCTTTTTCCACGTGGCACCACTGACTGCTGAGCGGTGCCACTGTTCGAAACCACCCTGCCCGGGGGCTGCCCGAGACATCAGCCACCTCATCGCGGGGGGTGAAGCCAACAGAACTCCGGGCCTGCAGCGGGAAGGGGTCGGGACGGAGTTCCCGGGCGGAGCAGCGGAAGGGGGCGGCGGAAGCGGAAGGGGCGGGCACGGAAGGGCAGCTCGGCGGAGGAGCCGGAGGGAGCCATGCGGACCCGGCGCGGCACCGTCCTGCGGCCGCCGGCCGAGCCCGCCGAGCTCGACGATGGCCTGGACGAGGCGCCCAGCGGGCGCGCCGGCCCCGAGGAGCTGGCAGACGACGTGGAGCGGTTCCACGAGGCGCAGTTCCGAGCGGTGATGGCAGCCCTGGACAGCGGTGAGGAGGCCGGGGACAGCGGCGAGGAGGAGGAGGAAGTGCTGGGGCTGCAGCTGCCCGAGGAGGACAGCGAGGAGGAAGAGGAGGAGGCGCAGGAGCTGGATCTCTACGTGGACCACAGTGCGGAGGAGGATGAGGGTGGAGAGGACGACGATGATGAGGATGGAGAAGGCGAGGAGGAGGAAAATGAGGTTGAGGATGAAGATGGGGACTTGTCGATGGAAAGCGACTTGGAGGAACGGCATCCGGACACCAAGGTTCCCCATGAGCTCTCCTGGGGCCAGCGCAAACAGCTGTACTATGACACGGACTATGGGATTGATGCCCAGGCCAAGGGCAAGCGGAGCCAGCAAGAGATCGATGCTGAGGAGGAAGAAGAGGAGCAAGAGGCTCAAATCATCCAGAGGCGGTTGGTGCAGGACTTGGGGGAGGATGATTATGGGCTGGATATGATCCAGGGCTACCTGACTGAGCAGCAGAAAACCCATGATAGCAAGGGGCAAAAGATTGACAAGGATCTGCAGACCCTTTCCAAGAAGGAGCAGCTGAAGTTACTGAAGCAGGAGTCTCCTGAGCTCCTGCAGCTGATGGAGGACTTTGAAGTGAAGCTCATGGAGCTTAAGGATGAGCTGCACCCTCTGCTCCAAATGGTCAAAGATGGCACCATCCCCCAAGGGAAGGGCAGTCGCTATTTGCAGACCAAGTATCATCTGTACCTGAACTACTGTGCCAATATCAGCTTCTACCTGGTTTTGAAGTCGAAGAGGATGCCAGTTCACAGTCACCCCATCATTGAACAGCTGGTGGCTTACAGAAACATCATCAATGACCTTGCTGTCATAGACCAAAAGCTATCCCCACAGGTCCGTTTACTTCTGAGGAGCTACTATGACAAGAAGGAAGAGAGGTTACGGAAGGAAAACAAGTTTGCAGTGTTTCTCACCATGGATGGCATGAAAAACAGAACAAAACGTGCCTCTGTGCTTGCTAATGGCCAGACTGCTGCTGCTGCTGAATCCTCAGGTGAGTCGGAGCTGGATGAGGAGGCTGCCCTGAAATACTACAAGATGATGGAGGAGAAGCTGGCACTCAAGAGGAAGAGAACTAGAGATGAAGACATGTGTGAAGAAGCAGCAGTGTCAGAAGGAGAGGATCCCAAGAAAAAGAGGGGGGTGACCTATCAGATGATCAAGAACAAAGGCCTCACGCCCAAAAGGAGGAAGATCGATCGCAACCCCAGGGTGAAGCATCGGGAGAAGTTCCGTCGAGCCAAGATCCGCCGCAAGGGCCAGGTCCGTGAGGTCCGCAGGGAGCTGCACAGATACGCTGGGGAGCTCTCCGGCATCCGTGCGGGGGTCAAGAAAAGCAGGAAGCTGAAGTGACAGTCATATTTTATAACAGCTGAGAGTAGCAGTACTGAATCCAATAAAACATTTGTAAAGGATTTTGTGGATTTTTTTCTTAATAAAATCGGGGGGTGGGGGAGTATTTGCTTTTTTTCCAGAGAATGCTTTTCAGAAAGTGCCATCTCCAAGTGGCATGGGGCCCCTTCCCTCACCTGCCCCATGTGTTAAGGTACTTTCCTGTTATGGTGCTGTTAGGTTTCTGTATACAGGAACTCCTGAGAGGTTGCAAGTGACGTGTCAAGCAAGGGGAATGAGATGGGCTGTGTAGAACTGATGGAGAGATGGAATGGATGGACCCTCCTGAGGGTGGGTCAAGAAGTGGGGTCAGTAGCTCTTACTACCTTCTTATTGCTGTCTTGTCCTGGTCTATCTTGTTCCAGTGTTGAGCTGCAGAAGAAATGTGGTTAAGTTCTTTATTAGTTCTTAAAGGTATGAGCACTAATTTTAGGCTGTCTTAAATTACTTAATCCCATGTGCTCTGAAATAATGTTTCTCCTGAATTCAATGAGAAGCAAAGCAAAAACTCTGGATTTCATAATTATGTCTGTGATAAACACATTAGTTTCACCTATGGTAAGTGTTGTCTGCTGCTATAGGTCCAAATATCATTGCTGCAGGATAAATGGGTGAGGTGTGATGTCTTTAGCTGGCAGATAAACTTCCAGCATGTCTTGAATTCTTCGTGTCTTCTGGTGGGTAAATGCATTTTAATCCCATGTCAAGTTCTTGCCAGGAGCTGATTGTGAGTGGCCAGTTCCAGTCTAGGTTGTAAAGGAGGAAGAAGTGATTTTTTCTAAAGTTTTAACAAAAACTGTCTCAGGTAAGATCTGCACTTGATATGGAACAGTTTTGGGGAACCCATGCCTTGATTTGTTTGTCAATATCATATCAAAGTTACTAGTTTCCCATATGAAATCAAGGGGGATAATTACCTTGTCAAGAAATGTGAGTGCATATCATGAGGGGCTGTTTTCTGATATTCTTGGAAGAAGCCAAGATATGTGTTCCTGGCCCTGTGACAGGCCTGTGACAGGTGCTTGAATTCAAACATGCAGGTGCTCTACTCATTCTCTGCAATGGAAATGTACTTCCATAGGGTTCTGATGTAAACCTTTATACCCCAGGACTGTTTCTGTCAGGAATATTCATTGCTGACTTAGGAATATTTTGGTAATTTTCAAGGCTGCTGGTTAATAACCTTAAGCTGGACAGATAGGAACAGTCCTTTTATGTCCAGATGAACTGAAACAGTTAGAGCAGTACTCTCTGTACCCTGATGGGCACAGGTGAGATATGTAACCTTCACCTGTGCTCACTCACCTGCCCTTACTCTGAGCAGCAATCAACAGTGGTGGCTGCTCCTTATTCCTGGGCAGCATGCTTACAGTCCTGAGGAGGGAACTAGAGCTTTTCACACCTTTTGTTAATTCCGTGCTGAGATCATGATGGAGGCTGCTACTGATAATGCTGAGCTTGGCCTTGCCAAGAGGTCAGTAAGAGGTGTGCTGAGAAAAAAAGAAGCTTAGGTGCTTTTTCTGGGAAGGAATAGTGTTGTGTAACAGGTGTCACATGAGATGTGGAAAGTACAGAGCAGAGATGCTCCATGATCTCGTTACTACAGCACCTGCTCGTGCATGTTTCACACTTGGTGCAAAAATCAAGGACTGGTCTCTCATGGATGTGGCTTTATGCTTCCTTGGAAAGCTCCAGGCAGCTGGCAAGGGAAATTCTGGCAACTTCTGTGTAAGCAGTAAATAAGGGAAATAAGCAATTAGCGTGTCATTACAGACATACTCCCCAGAAACACTGGGATTAAGGCTGGAGGCCAGAGGGAACAGAGCTGGCTGCTGGCAGATGGCACAGCATGGCTTCTGGTCTAATGAAGATTAACTAGGCATTATGTCCACTTGGTTAGTTCAGACACTGGACAAAGCCATAAATATAATTGCTTTATGGTTTTGTGTGAGTGGTCAGGGGAAGGCCAGGATTATTAACCCCATGGGAGGAGGGACACTGTACTGTTACTCTAAGAAATATCTAGAGGAATGTTTTGTGCTGAAGGGAAATTCCTGCTGGTAAACAGGTTTTAAAAATCCCTATTAAAATGTACACGTGTGAAATTAGGCAAGGACCCCAGACAATGATTAGGAAAATAAGAAGTGGAGCAAAGGCATGGTTAATGCTACTTTTCTGCTTTTCTAGTACTCTTTCTGGAGAAGGTCCTGACACTGCCAAGGAATGCTTCAGCCATGGGATGGCACTTGTCCTCACCTGCTTGGAGAGGACTGTTGGCCTCAGCAGCAGCTAATGCTGGTTGGAACTCACTTCAGGTAAGCTCTGCCTCACCTCAATGACCCCCAGAGCCACAGAGGTACCTGCCCCTGGTCCTCAGCCGCTTGCCTGGAGCACAGTAATCCAGGGGATAGTCAGTCCTGTCTGCACTTGTGTGTAAATGATTCATATTTAAAATGACATGGGCAGAGTATAGAAAGCTTGAAGGTATGAGCTGCTCTTTTGTCTTTGTACAAAGAAGTACAGTGGCAGAGGGGGGACAAAGCTTTCTCATCACAACCTAAAACTGCTATTTATACAGGATGAAGAAAATACATTGAATAACTCACATGGAAAAACATCTGCTGTTGCCTTAAGTTTTGTCAGTGCTTACCTAGTTGTCTTCCATAATATCCCTTTAGACAGCCTGGACACAGTTGTATTGTCATTGGCAAGAAGTTGTTGAAACCTTCAGCTATGAGATTTGTAATATGGATTAAAGCATCTGTTGAAGTAGTTGCAACATGTTGCACGACTTGGGGCAGCACTGGAAAATCAGCCTCCAGGAATCAGTTGCCTTTACAGCTTTGCTTTTGCAATTTTAATGTGAGATTTAAGAAAAAAGGAGCCATGTGTTTCATCTGAACCCAAGTGCACTGAAGGCAGGGCGTTCTTTAAAATTGGCAGGTTTATGTGCTTCATGCCCACCGTCAACACCACAGTTCACATTCATTGCCCTGTGTCTATCCCTGTCTTCTGAAAGACTATCTCCGAAATGAAATTGCAAGTAGTGTAGTGTTTGACAGTTTTAATATTAAGGAGTACATTTGGACTTTGTATTGTTGCCTTTTGTCTCAGGATCTGAAAAGGCTGCTGTCCGTGTACAGGGGAGGAAGCACATGGTGCCATAGCTTCCCCTGGATGGGTAAGATGGGTAAGGGTTTGGCTGTCGCGGTTTATCGTCTCCCGCGCTCCACCCCGTGCCGGAGCAGAGCCGCTCCCGGGAGCACATCCCTGGGCCCGGGGGGCGGAGGATGGGGCGGCCGCGGCGCCGCTTCCNGAGGCGCGACCGGGGGTAGGCGCGGGGCCGGGGGTCCCTGGGCACCGCTGCGCTCCCCACCCGGGGATGCTCCTGCCCGGAGCGCTCTGGGCAGTGTGTGCGCGGCTCCCACGGCGATGGGCGCGCCCGGGAAGGGGAACGGGTGTCCGCCCCGAAACTGCCCCTGCCCCGCGGTGCTCCCCCAGGGTTTTGGGCAGCAGAGAAAGGGCAGTGAGTTCGGGCTGTGCTGGAGAGGGCACAGCAAGTCCTCGGGAAGGAGGCGGTTTGTATGTGTGTTTCTGAGCCGTGCTGGCCCAGTGGCTCAGCAAAACCAGCCCTACAATAGAGTCACTCCTGTGCCCTTTAGGGGGAATTGGTGCTGCTCTGACATCCAACAGGCTGTCCTGGACTCGGGCGAGTTAGGGGTTGGGGAACCCCCGCCCGGGCTCCCTCGTGGTGCTGACATGGCAAACAAGTTGAAGGCGAAGGCAAAGGCACAGCACGCTGGAGACGTGAGGCTGAAGTGCATTGCTGTGTGCGGTGTGTTGCGTGGCAAATAGTTGTCTCCTTTGTAAGGTTCTTTGTGATCTTGTGGTGTATTTGGGTAAGCTGGAGTACTGTGAAGTAGTTGAGTGTTTTTTAAAATAAAACAAAAATTACACGTGTGAGTGCATGTCCATCCTTTCTGAAAATAGCCAGTTGGCTTTATCCTCTGGGCTGGGGCCAAGGTGTGTGTGACAGAGCTTTTGGCCTTGGCTTTGTCACCTCCCGTCCCAGGTGAGCATTCACTCACACAGGAGCTGATTTGTTCAGAGTGGATATTTATTTGGTTCTCCTTTGGAAGCTGATGTACTTGAAAGCATTACTCAGCAGAGCTGTAACCAGTGAGGTAAGAAGTCCATGTCTGTAATGCCAAGAGGAGGTGAAATGCCCTGACTTTGCTCTGAGCTCTGTGAAGGACTGTCCGTGACTGCCAACTTTTGTCCACAGTCCAAAGTCCCTCCCTGGTAAGTTGTTGTTTGAATTGGCAGGTCACTGTCAAAACCTTTGTTTTCACTTGTAATTTTTTCCTAATTGGAAGACTGTTAGCCCCAGTAAACCCTGTGATGTGCATCCAAGGACTTGAGCTATTTCTGATAAAGAAGAAGGCTTGAAGAAAAATAATCATAACTGTTCAAACTTGGTTGTTAGAAGGCTCCTATGTGGATGTGGAAAAAACAAAGCATCAATGTGAGCATATTTGTTCTCAAGGAGTTAGTGGAGAAGCTCAGTGGCTGAGCTATGCTTTATCCCATGCCTGCCTTCCTCTGTGGTGCCTGCTCATGCAAGCTTTGTGAAAAACCTTTATAAAAAGCATATAACAGCTCCCTTGTTCTTATCTGTGGAGGTAACAGCTGCCTGTGCAATATCGTGTGTCACAGCCTGCTCAGGGACTGACTGATGCTGTAGTAGCAGTGTCTGAGGGGAACAGGCATCATCATCTATTTGCATGCTGTCTTGGGGTCTGTTTCTCTGGGGGCACACTCTATCTGTAAATCTTTTTTCTTGTTGTGTTTTTTCCAGATCTCACATATCTAAGGCAGCTTTCATTTGTTCATCACAAAGCAGCAGGAGCAGTGGGGTCTGCTGGAAAGTCTTGTGTTACAGTAAGGCAGTGACTGCTGCCAGTATTTCACAGTATTTTGGAGGTTTATTTCAAGTCTTTTTTCTTTTCCTGTTACACACAATCATTAAACTGTCCCTGCTGATTCTCACCTGATTCCAAACATCAGGTGAAAGCCAGAGATGCTTAGGGAGGGAGACTGCAAAACCTTTTCATGCTAGCAGCACCTGCTTTTGTTACACATGGTTCCAAGCAGAAGGAATAACAAGATTTACTTAAACATGCTGACCTGCAGTAAAACCTTAAAATACTATTTTAAACACATAAAAATGAACTTGATTAGACTGTCTTAAAAAAACCCAACCCTAACCTAACCCCCAAAATCATTCCTTGCTCCCAGTGAAAGCCCACCCAATAACATGATACATCAAGTAGACCTTTCCTGGCCATTTTTTAGTTGAGCCCTCAATTATGGAAGTTACTTGAATCCTTAAATAATAGCTCTGTATTTCACAAAACCTGTTTGTTACTTATTGAATTGCTGCTGGCTTTGGCGATGTTAAACTTCCTTTTGTCCAGTCCTTTTTGAGCTTGCAGGGTTCCAAGTAGCTGGTGTTTGAGGTAAGGAGCAGAGGAGTCAGAAACAGACTTTGCCATGTAGATGTTGAGTTGCTAATTTTATCTCTTTTTAGACTACATTCCATGTCAGAGATGGCTTTGTCCTTTTTACTTTATGATCTTTACACAGTGAGGGTGGGAAAGGTTTCTCCTAATGATGGAAACTCAGCTTGCTCACAGGCTCTGGAAGTGAAAGTACACTCAAAGGTGTGTTGCCCAGAGTCCAAAAGGTGGTTTGGGAATTGGTTTGGGTTTCTTTACTTCCATTATTCTAATTTATTCAACTTGTGAATACTTGCCAGTACAGCTGAGCACTCAGATACTGGTGGCTGATAGAGTCCTTTGCTTTCAGGCGGTTGGTCTTAAAATTCCAATGCGCTCAGTTTGTAATTCTTTAATCTTAAAAACATTTTGGCAAAACCCTGCCTTGTTTTGCAGTCTGGCCCAAGCCTCTATGGGCTTTTGCCAAGTGTGGCAAGTAGAGTTTGTGGCACCAGTCAAAGTTGTCTGACTAGTTTGAGATGAAGAAAGTGATTAATCCTGAAAAACCTTGTACTGGATACTCCTGTGTCCACTGACCATTCTTGAACCCTGATGGAGCCTTATCAGGTGCCCTTGAGTTGCCTGGTAGCTTTATGAAAAGTCTTATAAAAACACGAGTATTTGATACCTTCTGTTTCTTCAAAAGATGCCTTGCTGCTTTACAATTTTGAGGCACAGGATGGGGATAGGGAAAGGTTTGTCTTGTGGTTTTCAGGTGGTGATAAAAAGGTCGCAAGTCAATAAGTTAAACAGTTCCTGTTTGTTTGTTTGGTTTTTTTTTTTTTGTTATTTTGAGAGTTTTTATTAATAAAGTTGAAAAGCGTTTTGCAAGTACTTAAAATATCCCTATGGAGTATTTGCAGTGGGATCATTGCATAAAGGAGCCTGAAAATAGAACTGAGCTGGAAGGGACTAGCTGGCTTCTGTTATTTCTTCATGTTAAAAGCAAACCAGTGAAAGTTGAACAGTTACTGATTTTTTTCAGCAGACCTGCCCTGTGATCCTGGTGTGGGGGCCATGTGCCAGTGCCAAGTTGAGCTGAACCCCCATGTTGTGCAATAGGAGCTGCAGGGTTACACCCTGTGCTGTTGGTGTTTCTAATTGCTTCTAAACAAATAAATTAAACTGTCTGATAATGAGCTCCATTGGATAAGAGCTTGAGCCACAGGGCCTGTGCTTTGTTGGTTCTAAGGGGGTTATTTTGACCATGTGCTGTTGGCTTAGACCCTTTCCAAAGGTTGACCAGGGTGAGCAGCTGTGGTGCACAGCCACTTTCGCTGGGTTTAAATTTTGGGGTGGTGCGATATGAATGCTCTAAGTAGAGGCTGTGACTGATGAAGGGTGTGTAAATGAGTTAAGGCACTGTCAGCACACTTTAGAAACCATTCTCTTGGAGAGAAGGAACTATAGTGACTGGTGGTGAAATAATTCCCCTTTGCATTGCTGTGTGGTGCTTGGTTGCATTTGGCCCCATAAGGGAAAGAGTTGCTGAGTCCAAACGTGCTGCACCAAGGAGGAAGTTTTCACGGAAAGTAACTGCTTCCTCTTGACTGTCAGAAATAGCAGCTCTTAACCCCTTTTTTCCAGTTTTATGAGATTTTTACTTAGTGGGTGCTTTTTCCAAACGCTGTATCCATTGCTGTGCTGAATTCTGTATCCAGTGACCTGTTCTGTCATTTCACATCCCTAAGAAACAGATGCACATCCTTTTGAGTATTTCTGTAGGGAGCAGAAAGTATGGAGAATAATTAAGGTCCTGTATATCACTCATAGGTTCTTATCAATATACAGTTCTGGTGGCAGCTTCCTCTGAGGTTGACTGTCCATCCATTTCAGATGGATGCTGTGGATCTGCTCTCCTCAAATATACTGGAGCCAGCCAGGAATGAAGTGGGATAAGCTCATTTATTGGTGCGTGATAGGGTAGTTGAACTGGGTGGTGAAGCCTTAGTGACTCTTATAGGAATGAGAGACCTGTCTGGTGACCTGGGACCTCTTATTCCCTGGAAGCAGGGTTGGGGACACAGAGGAGGTTCAGCCAACCAGGAAGGGATAGGGAATGCAGTGCTGTCATTATTCTTGAGAGGTTAAGAGCCTGTTTGTTTGCCTGCTGAGAGGTAATACTGCTTCACCAGCCGCACCTGAGCAGCACCAATTCTCAGGTGAGGTTTTTAAAGTGTAAGATAGGGTCATGTATCTGTGGTCTTCTCCCTCATTGTTCTTCCATGTACATGTGCCCTGCTGAAAGAACTTCATTGTTGATCACTGAAGTGCTTAGAACCACATTTAATTTTTCTTTATTGTTTCCCTGAGATAAATCCATCCTAACTTTTTTCGGTTTTTTGGTACGTGGGAGATCTTAGCTCCAAGGTGCCCTTTGAGCAGGTGGCACAGCAAATAAAACCCAAGCTGCGGCTTGCACACCTACTGTGAAAACAAAGGTGCCGATTGAATTCCTGTAGTGGCATCCAGGGATGTGAAAGGAATACAGATGTGGCTTTGTATTGCTGGCGCTGCCTCTCCGTAGTGGGGGGATGAGGGATATGCGGGGGGCATCCTGCTCGCTCCCGGGTGGACGAGCACAGCCCGGGGAGGAGGTGCTGGGGTGAGGAGCGCCCGACTGCCTTCCCTGCATCAGCAGCATCCTGGGAATTGCAGCCGATCACATGAGGCTGGATTTCCAGCTCAGTTCATTAGTCAGCCATTTTGGTCACCACCCTGCTCACTGCGCACAGCCAATCCCGGCAGCACGCCCGGGCTTCGCAGGGAGACGGGGACCGGCGCTCGGATTTCGGCAAACCTGGACATCTCTCTGTCCCCTCATCCTTTATTTTTGCTGGGGTCATCACCAGAGGAACCCATTTTTTTTTGCTTCTGCTATTTTTTCTTTTTATATTTTTACCTGTTTTTCCCTCCTGCTTTTGATGCAGGAGCCAGGTTTTCTGTGGATGCTGAGGATCAATATCCTCTAGCATAGCTGGAGACGGCAGCAGTCGGTGGAAAGCAGGGGGGCAGAGCGGGAAGGAGCAGCGTTTTTACCTTGCTTGATCTATGAAAAGGCCGGAGCAGCCTCTGTGAGCCTGAGCAATCTGCCCTTTAATCGCAAGGTATTTCTGATTTTCTTCCTCAGAAAGCTTTTGGGTTTAGTTCTTATTTTTCCCCCGGTGTTGTTGTACCAGCTGAGTCATCATGTCTGCTCTGACGCCTCAAAGCGACATGCCAACCCCCACCACAGACAAGATCACTCAGGCTGCCATGGAGACCATCTATCTTTGCAAATTCCGAGTGTCGATGGATGGAGAATGGCTCTGCTTGCGGGAGCTGGATGACATCTCGCTGACACCCGACCCAGAGCCGACCCACGAAGGTACGGTCCGGTTCCTGCCCGGGATCCCTGCGGCCGTCGCATTGTTCAGCCGCTGCACGAGTTGGGAGGGGGTGTCTCCGGAAAGAGATGCTCTTGTCCTGCCTGCACATCCTTTGGCATATTACAAAGTCAAATTGCTGCTTCAGAATGCCCCTAGAATTGGTTGTGTATTTTGAAACCCGCCCCTTTGAGAGATTTGTGCTTAGCTGTGATCTTTTTAGGTGTATCAGGCTTGCGTAGGAAGGAAGAAAACGGTGGTGGTATGTTTAGTGAGAACATGTAATCATGATTTTGCTCTTAGAAGAGGGCTGATGGCTGGGTTAGTGAGCTGCCAGCTTGTACAAAGGGAGCACCAACTGGCAGCAACCCAGAGGCACTCGTGGGGAGTTTTTGGAAAGCCCCGTGGGATTACGCAGCGATACCCCTTGTCAGGTGACAGAGCCGTCACAAGTGCCCCAGCTGGCCACTGATGAGTGTGCTGCTGTTCCTAATGGCACATCTTGCTTTCTCCTGATGATCTGGGTTGGTGGTAAAAACAGTTTAACCCCAGGATGAGGATTGAAGACTCCGAGAGGACTAAAGACACGAGAGAACGTCCATGCAGTGCTCTGCCACTGAAGTGGGGAAGGAGAGGTGATGAATTTTGGCAGGAATTTTGCTCAGTAGCCAGTGTTCCCATGGCCACCAGCACTGCCATATTCTGAGTGCCCTTGCTGGATGCACTTTTTCGGTCTTAGAGCAAGGAGGCTTCAGCTTTTCATACCTGACCCTGTTCCAGTAACTCCTGAAATGCCACTCTGCTGAGCGTTCTCGCTTGACCCGTTTGATGTTGGCTTGCCAAGTCAGCAATGCTTTATATTGTCTTGCTGGATGAGACAACTGAAATTGTGGTGGGGATTTAAGCTTTAAAATCAATTCCCAGGGGATAATTTAATTTCCATTTAACAGCTGCTTTCAGTGGCAGCAGCCCTTGGGTTGAGATTTGGCTTGCCAAGTACTTAGTCACACAGTGGGATACCAGACAGAGGTTTCAAAAGCAGAGACTTAAGGCTCCCTTGGAAGCATATCCCAGGGGTTTAGGGAGGTGAGTACAGGGTGAGCAGGAACTCTGCTGTTTTTCAATTCCTGTGTACTTCTGTGTTACATTCAGGTCTTGCCTGGTCTTAGACGTCTTTAAAGCTGTAATTACAGTCAATCTGTGGTGAGTACCAAAAAGGGTTAGAAAACAGTATTTGCTTGTTTCATTGCCATGTTAATATCTCAAAAATAAATGCAAAACCAGAGCTGTACCATAACGACCTTCATGGAGATGTTTATGCATAAATGAAGGTTGTTTGTTGAAAGGCACAAAGACTGGTTGTTTAGGGGTGGTGTTTTTGGACCCAAGTCGTATTTTGAACAGGAATAGGAGGTCAGGAGAAGTGTTGACAATAGAAAAGCTGACACAGCTGTATCCTGGGTGTTGAATCTGGTGGTACTGCATCAGCACTGCTGCTGTGTGCTCAGGGAGTGCACAGGTCCAGGGGACAGGATCATGGGGCTTGAGTCCTGTAATGTCTCCGTGAAGCTGATGTGGAAAGGTAGGGATTTTGAAGGAGGAAGAAAAAAGCTGTAGAGTTCTCCAAAGCCGTAACAAAAGGTGGCAGGTTTTTCATTACAAATAAGACATGTAAACTAGCTATTGCGGTAAGTAGGAGATCCAACAGCTTCTTGAAATAAGGATTCGAGGCCTCCCATTCCTATCTATCAGCTCCTGTCCCTGTCTTCACTCCATGATCTGCTGTGCCCCCAGCCCTCCAGCAGCCATCCATCCTTCAGAGCAATTCCATTCCTGCCACAGAGCTGGAACTTGAGGGTAACTCTGAATAAAACTTGTGTTCAATTTAAAAGCAGCCTGTGGCATAAGGGTAAGTCACTAGTGTAGTTACTGAGTTGCAACCACGTATATCCTATATAGTTTGTAATATGGATGCTCAATTGAACAATAAGAGCACTTAATTTGTTTTTTTCAGCTGTTCAGAACAATTCTAGGTGAGCATGAAAATAAGCTGATTTTGTTGTTTAGATCTGCTTGGATTAGGAAAATAAGTAGCACTGTTTGTTTAAAAAAATTAAGGTAATCAGAAGTTTACTGTGCTGTGCAGGCACCTCAAAATGAAATGTGGCACTGGTGGCTGTTAACCTTGTTTGTTTGCAGTGTGTGCGATGGTCTTTGAGGCATTTTTAGGAATGGAGATGAAAAACAACTGGATCCTATTTCTATTGGATGCTGAGTGTGTCTATGGATGGGATCAAACACTGATCTCAACCTTGGGGAGAAGTTACACAAAATGGCCTTGCATATTTTACTGAATGTTCTGCTGAAATTTCTACTTCGAATAATCATGAGGGAGCTTCACATTGGAACTGTGGGAATTTTAATCCTTGTGGGATCACCTTATAATTGAGATGAGAAGCAATACTAATTGGATGATCTTAATTTACTTGCAACTGTCAAGAATTACAGTATCCGTATTTTATTAATCCTCTATTTGCACTAAAATGGAGAACTGGAGTGATATAATGTGCAAAGATAAATTAATATCTTTTATTAGGTAGAAGCTAAGGTCAGATTTTCTTTTTTGACCAGTAATTTAGAATTTGACCCGTCAATTTAGAAGTTTTGGTTTCAGACACCTGCTTATGTAAAACGCCCCAAGAAGGAGTTGTACAGCTCATAAGGAAAAGAAATGCTCTTAGTGCTTTGTGCCCATTAATCTTTTGCACTGGTTATGAAATCATCATTCAGATTCCACATTTTCTCTCCATTTTTCCATAGTTCTTTGCACACCTAAAAATGGCTTAAAGAAGCAGCGTGAATTTACTGGTTATATTTGTTTTGCAAACTGGTGACGGGTAGTTGGGTTTAGGGTTTCTCCAGTAGTGTAGAATAGGAACAGTAAAGTGTTGGGCAACGTGAAATTGCTCCATGGATCAAGCCTTTCCCATTACAAAACAACTCTGAACACTACTGAGAGTGGCAGGAACGTTTCAGGTGTGGACAGAAACTGTGTGGGATGACTGTTGCTGGAAAAGAGCCTCTTAAAACACCTTTGGTGACAGCAACACCTAGACAGGTCACAAGTTTGAAGGAGCTGCAGACCAGATTTAATTGAACAAATGTGAAGTCAGGAACTGCAAGTTAAATGAATTAAGGTGTGTTCATGATCTTAAATCTCTGAGACAACAGTTAGGTCAGGTAATCCAGACATCAGCTCAGAAGTCACACTTGTTTTCTTTGCTCTTTTAAACTGGTTCGTCTAAATGAAGTCAGATCTGGCAAATTTGGGACAGATTTGTATCCCTCAGAATTAGGCAAAAGTGTTGCAGAGAAACCTCTTGAGTGTCAATGGAGCTGAGAAATGAAAGATGGGGGAAAAAAACCCAAGGGTTTGGGTTTTGGTTGTCTTTGTGCAAAGTACCAAGGGCCAAAATAGGATGAGAAACTTCCCATAGCAGTTAGTCATGTGTTTCTCTCTTGAAAGGGGCTGATTGTGGAGAAACATATATCTCAACACAAACAGCTGCAACATAAATTGAGTAATGATTTGATGGATATTATGTGGAGACAGGAATAAGACTTAGGGTGGGATTACACTGTTAATGCATGTGATGTACATTTGCTATTTACTTGTCCTATGCATGTAAAAGGGAGAATGGACTTGGAATTTCCAAGTTCTCTGTACTTATTTATTTCTTCCAGGTTTGTTGCAGATCTCTGATTCCTATTTTCTTCTTTATGCAAGGCTCTCTCTATACATATGTCTTTAGAGATGGGATTTTTAGGCAGTGGGTTTAAAAAATACTTTTAAGCTACTTTGTCCAGAATAGATGGTTCCTGGCATTCCAGGTTGTGGGCTGCCTGCTGGCTTCCCTGGTTTTTGGATTGCAGGGTGTTTGAAGCTGATGCTGAAACCTTTTGCTGATCGCTTTTCTTTGTCAACACTTGAAAATCCACCTCATTTGTAAATCTGATCTGAAAACTCATTACGTACCTACAGCAATATTAACAGCATTTGCTTAATTTTGTTTCTTGACATCTCTTTGTGCTGCCAAATGTATTCCTAAGGCAACAAATATCAGACAATGCAGTTGAAATATAGTAACATGACTAGAGGGTTCTGTTTCATGATAAAGCAATATTTGTCTGTACAATTAAGGAAATGTGCTGGAGCAGATCTGGGTCAAGCCTTTCCCACCAGTGCTGACATGGCACCCTTGCTCAATATGTTCTATATCAAGCTCAGTTTTGACTTCCCAAAAACGGTGCTTTGGGGATTTTTAGGTTATTTTACTGACTGTTCTTCTTCTGAATGAGTTCAAGATTGCTCTATGTAAAAATAATTTTAAAAAATCCTGACTTATTACGAAACTCCTGATCTGTTCTTCCTGATGGAAGAGATGTTTCCCTGTGAGGGTAGGGAGGCCCTGGCAAGGGCTGCCCAGAGAAGCTGTGGCTGCCCCATCCCTGGAATGTTCAAGGCCAGGTTGGACAGGGCTTGGAGCAACCTGGTGTAGTGGAAGGTGTCTCTGCCCCATGGCAGGGGGTGGAACTGGATGGTCTTTAAGGTTCCTTCCATCTGAGACCATTCTGTGATTTTTGATTTAGTGTCTTTGCAGGAACTTGACTCTCATATCAAGATGTTGAGTGTGAGGTGATAATGTTTATTGGCTTAGAAAGGTTTCAACTTTCAACTCTATTTTAGGCTAATAATTTCCATCTTGAAAAAAAAAGAAACTCATCACTCTTTCCATTTACTAGCAGTGTGAAATAATTTTACTGGTCCATTCTCCCTGGGTTTACCTGTAAAAGGTTTTATTAACATGGGAAAGGGTATCCCTGGAAACCAGTGGAGATGCTACCTGTGTCAGTGAAGGGAGTGACTGCAAAACCCTTTGTCTAAATAGTGGATGGGATTTTCATGATTAATACACTAGTGGTAAGTACTCCAGTTCCTTTGTGAAGAACTGGCTTGAGTATTTATTCCAATGGGATATTCAGTTCCATAATACTAATCTTTCAGGGAATCTGGTTGGAATGAGGAAATCATTTTATGAAGGCTTGGTCATCCTGCTTTCTAAGCTTGAATATTTTACATCATAATCAAAAGTATTGAATTTGCCTTATATATCGTAAGGACCATGAGAACTACCACATTTCAGGTGTTTGTGATTTTCTTGTGTTGGGGTGTGAAGGGTTTTTCCCCTGCTGTAGCTTGGTGGAAAAAACCTGTATAATACAAAGAAGAAATGAACTGTATGCAAAGTGCAGTTGGATGCATGAAGAAATGAATGAAAATAAGACAATGCTAATTAAATGTGTGCTTTTGCCTCTAAATTGATGTGAATCCTGTAGTGCCAGTTTAAATTCGGGCAGTTTTTGCTAGGAGGAAGATGGGATTATTGCTTGTAGGGATGAAAGAGAAGAACATATTTGTGACTCCACTGGACATTGATCTGGGAGCTTTGTATGAATCACTTGCTAAGGGTTAAAATAAAAATAAATGAGAGAGGTCAAGTGAAAGATGAAGTGATGCCTGGCAGTTTTGTCCCCATTACCCAGCTACTGGTAAATCTGGTTGTTATTCAGTGTTCATGCTTTAGATAAAGGAAAAAACCTAACACTTGGTATTAGAGGCAAGACCTTTCCATGGTGGTGTCTGGCTTCACTCGCTGTGTGCAGGTAGGTATTCTGGGGTGATCATCTGGATCTGAGTCATGAAGTCCCATTTGTGCAGTATGGTGCTGGAGAACATTGGAGACAAATCACTTCACCATTGCGAGATTCAGAAAGTCTGCTGCATGTTCAGGAAGCTGAAACACCTGTCAGGAAAGAACAAAAAAGCCGTAAATGTAGCACATGGGGGAGGCTGGTGGTGGGGAGAGCATCACCAGGGTTTGGTCTTGCAAGAAACTGGAGTTTCCTCCAGTGAAACTCCTTTTTTGCTCTTGCAGTAGTGCTTATCCATAGGGGAATGTTTGTGACAGTCTCTGGTTTCTCAGGAAAACAGGTGGTTAAAAATACAGCAGTGTCAAAGGATGAGAAGACTGTTGAGCAGTGGAGTTGGAGCTTATGGAATTTTGGGGCCCAGTTCTGTGTTGTACTGGGATTTAGGCTGTTGATTGTTTGTTTTAGCTGCAGGGCCTGTGGATGAGCTGTTGGCTGCTCCTGTGGCAGGAGGCTGGCGGTGGGTGGCTGTGTGGGAGGGAGGAGGGCCCGGCAGTGTGTGTACTTTGCTCAGGACTTTGGCAAGTTGGCTTGGGAAGGGGGACAGAGCCTTTCCTGTGCTTGGGACCTTCCACGGATCACGGATTAATGCTGGTGAGAGTGGGCACGTAAGTAGGGAGAGGAAAATGCTCAGGGTTCAGATCCTCGGGGGCTTTGTCCAGCTTTGCTTTCTGAGTTGGAAAGCAGGGACTTGGTGGGTGTGCTGAAACCAGTTTTCCTTGTCCTGCCTGCTCCTTTCCCAGGGTACCTCCCTTCTCCTGCCAATTTCCCTGATGGAAAACTTAAGGAGTCATCACAACGACAGGGACCCTGTGACCCACATCAGGCTCAGCTGGGTCCCCTCTGAGGGATTTGTCATTTGGGGTGATGGCCATGAGAGTTAAAGCTCCATTTAACCTTCTTTAAAACATCCTCAGTGTGTCCCTTTCCCTAAGTGTGCCTTCTTCCCACGTGTGCCTTTTTGCCTGTTGGGAGTTCTGCTTAGACCTCCATACAAGGAAATTGAAGCAAATACTGACATTGCTTAAATGTGGAAGGTTTAGTGGCTTCATCTTACAAAGAAAATAATACTTTTGTTGCTTTTCCTTTTAGGATGTGCTTTACAAAATTGATGCTTGTGTTAATGCAGAAACATTAACTGCAGCAGTAAAGCAGCTTTACTGAAGCCTGCCCTGATCTGACTGTGGGGGAGAAAAATGCTTTGCTCTGTTGCTTTGTGCAGACTAATCAACCCTTTTGACTTGCAGATCTCTTGCCACTACAAATTGTCGTGTATGTTGCGAATCTCCCTTTCAGTTGTCCTTTGCTTGTACCTTGATTTTGAATCTTTCCTTTGGATCACGGCTTGCATGACATTTTTCTTTCTTTTCCTTTCCTTTTGCTGTTTGCAAAGACTCTTGGGAGGATTTGACAGATGTGGTGGAGCAATTGCGCGATGATTCCGAAGGTGCGTTCCACACATCTCACCCCTCTTGTCTGTGCTCATCATTGCCTTCTGCCCTGTAACTCTGAGCCTCAGTGCACAGTGCACACTCCTTTCCAGTGACAGTGGCTCTGCCTTTCTTGCCTTTTCCCCATGTTGCTTAAATAAATGTTTCAAAGTTGGTTTTTCACTATTTTGACTTGGAGTGGATGTTGAAAAAGTGAATCAACAAGGGCAAGTTGCCTTTTACTAAATACATTCAAAGGCAATGTTTTCCTGAGCCTGATATAGACACGGCTTCAAAGGTTGCAGCAATATATGGAATTGTAAAACATTTGAGACATCACCCTGACATTTCAGATTTACTGAAGTATTTATGCGTATCTACTTAAGGCTTGACTAAAGTGACCCTAAAATTTGTAGTGCAGACTTTCATTAGAACTTGCGAGGTACTAAGTGAGAAATTTATTTGCAGTGTTTCTTGCTTGATTCTTAAAAATGGTGCAAATGTGGAATAGTTGAATTCCCAATTCAGGGAGTGTTAAGGTAAACTGGTAATTTGATGATGAAACACAACTTCTGCTGCAGTTCAGGTTGCTTTATGCTTGTGTTCCTGCAGTAAGATGGATTCAGTACCTGGAGAACCTTGCTGAAATGCTGCTGAATTGGCATTGCTTTCAGCAAGTTTGTTCACTTCTTCGGTGTTTCACCACTCCCTGCCTTTGATCACAGTTAAAACTTTGGTTTATTCTTCATTGTTTTAGAGTAAATCAGTTTAAGGAGTGATAAAAATCAGCAAAGAAGTACCAGACCACAGTCACAGCTTAACCCTTTGAGATCCTGTATTGGGGGTCCTTGACTTTCAGGTTCTTTGGTACAGATTGTACTTTTCAAACAAATTACAGGATTCTTGGGTGGTTTTGAAAATATCTTCAAGGAAGCAGCTGGTGTAGGAAAAACCCAGGTCACGGTTTTGCAGTTAGAGGCAGAAGGAGGAAGTTGGAGAAGGTACTGACTTGGATGGAGCATCTCAGGACCATGCCAGGATCAGCCTTGTCCCAGCAGGAAGGGTGTGGATTGGCTTAAAGCCAGCCCGACAGTCTTACTGTGGCAATGTCAGCTTTGCCTGCTTACACTGTCTGTTTCAGCACAGAACAATGGTATAAATTACTTAGAATTTAATTTTTGGAATAAATCTTGGGGATTTTATCCAGTTTCATACTGTAAGTTAATTGGTTTGCAAGATGAGAATACTGGATAAGCTGCATATGCAGAGCACAATCACTCACAGCAGACTAATGAAGCAGAACCTTCGATTATTGTGATATGGTGAAAATATTTTTCAATTCAAATTAGCTAGTAACTGCAGCCAAAGGAGCATTTTCCATGTAGCTGTTTTGTTTAGTTCCTTTAATTCTGCTCTAGGGATTGATTTGCCACCCAAGCAGAGACACTGTGAATGCCTTGACTTGCTGCCCATTGGATCCATGACCTTGGCCAGTGAGGAAATTTGATTAGAGAGGAGAAGGAGGTCTGAGTCTCACTTGGCAATGTTATGCCTGACCTTTTTTCTGAGTCTGGATTCCTGGTGATGGTGACTGTCAGCTACACTGCAGATGATAAAACGGTTTGCAAACCCAGAACAGATCTGCTCAATCTATGTGCCAAATCCGTTGGCCTCAAATAGTAGTAGTTCACTCACTAAGTTAAATCTTTGCACAGTCTGATTCTGCTGTGAGCATAGCATTCCTAAATGAGTACTGGGAAGTTCTCTAAACTATGGAAATAAGTAGTGACTGTCCTATCTCAGCCTTTTTATAAGGTGTGGGCCAGGACAGTTGGTGCTTGGACAGCACACAGATGGCAAACCAGAACTCTCAGGGGGTTTGATCACATTGTTCCTTGGCAGGAGGGGATTGGGAGGAGACAGAGGAGCAACTGGAGTTGTTTGGCACTTCTCTGGACAAGGGAGTGTTTGTCCATGGCAGCAGATGTGGCCTGGAGCACAGCTGGGCTCGTGGCTGTCTGTTGATGGCACTTCCAGCTGGCTTAGCACCTTGTGTACCCTCCCTGCTGCAGCACACGCCTGCCCTCCTGCAGCTCCATGTGTTACCTCCTGGGGGGCCTCCGGGGAAATTTAGAGAAGACTTCTGGTGCTGCTTCACCCTCGAGAACAAGGAATAAGAGAAGCCTTGTCCTACCCTCCTTTTGCAAAGCCTGAACAAATGAGCTGTGGTATCAGGTTTGAATGGCAGCAGCTGCCCCAGCCCTTCCCTCTCCCTGTGCTGTGCATTTTTCCCAGCCCACAGTCATGTGCACTCGGGTGTGGCTCTATGAGTTGTGCTCCTGGCTCTCTTTTTGGCTGGGAGGTGCTGACAGGGTGCCTTGTGCTTGGATCTTAGTCTTAGGTGTGCTCTCTTCAAGTTTCTGCTGCCAGCTGTAGTTAATTCACTTGTGGAGCTGACAGGCTGGTTCAAGGGTCCATGGCTGTTTCCAGCTTCCTTGGATAAATGTGCCTTACAGGGATGAAACTGCCTGTGCCAGGGAACTGGAGCTCCAAAATCTGGTGTGAGCAGTAAATGTAAAAGTCTGGGTGTTTATAGTATGGCATAGGAGGAATATAGTCCTGGGAAATCTGTGAGGTTTTGGACTTAGAGTGAGCTGTCAGAAGAGCCATGAAGATGAACCCCTTATTGTCAGTGGTAAAAAAAAATGGTGTTGATAAAACAGAAATAAGTGGGAATTGGTTCCATGGTAATTAAAAGTTGTGGAAAAGAAAAATAATGAGGGGGGGGAATGTAAGGTGGGATAGAGACACACATAGCTGGATTAAATGTGAGTGGGTCCATGGTGATGTTTAGATGGAAGAACAAACCACAAGTGGAGGATTCTTACCAGTATGTAGCTGGGGCTGTGAGTTGGAGCAAGTGACAGCCAGAATAGTCATGTTGTCATGGTGCAAAGCATAGGATAACACCAGGCCATAAAATGCCTAGTTGATGTTGATTTTTCTCCATGAAAGGCCCGCAGAACAACTCATGTGAAACTGTCACTGCCCCAAAAGTGCCCTCAAAGCTGAGGAACGAAAAGAGAAAGGTGGGATGTTTACTGTCATAAAAGTAGTTTTTGTTATTCAACAGAACTTTCTTTTTTCACAGACCCCAATTATCTGATGGCTAATGAACGCATGAACCTGATGAACATGGCCAAGCTGAGCATCAAGGGCTTGATCGAGTCTGCACTGAATCTGGGCAGGACTCTGGACTCGGACTATGCCCCTCTGCAGCAGTTCTTCGTGGTGATGGAGCACTGCCTGAAGCACGGCCTCAAAGGTAATGGCTCGGGGGAGTCCTGCGTGAGGAGCAGCAGTTTGGGCTCAAACACCCGCAGAAGGCTGAAGGGAGGCTGAGCAGGGTCGCTGATGTGATCCCAGTGGACTTGGCAGGCCACAGGAAGGGGAAAAGAACCTGCTGGAGGTGGAAGGTTCAGGTGTTGCAGATGCTTGCCATGTTTAAAACAGCAGTTTGGATGTCTCAGGTGTAACTCAGTGCTCAGGAATAGGATGAACTCTTGGCAAACTCATGACTCCCTTTTTTTTGCACTTCCTTATACTTCAGGGAGGTGGTTCCTCTCTGGAAGAAGAACTGCAGCCCAGAGCTCTATTCTCAATAGCTCTGTCAAATGTGAGGGTTTGGGTTGGGTGCAGCTCATGGCTTGAAGCTGCTTTTAAAGCAGAGCATGGATTTAACTGTACAATACTGAGTCACAGCTTGTTGTCAAGTACCAGAGTGTTTCTTAGGTGCTGCCCTTGTGTGGTGGTAGCTGGAAATGAAAAGCAGAGGGGGGTGAAACCAAGTGGCCTTCAGGGCCAAACCATTCTGGGATGCTATGATATTAAATGCCTGCCCAGCAGCATCCCCAGAGGAATCTTTCTGGCAGGTTTTGGTTACTGTTTGTTCACTTGCTTGAGAATTGTTATTTTGGCATGGCCCTAATGGGCTTATTTTTTGTCTTCTGCTTTTTAGCCAAAAAGACTTTTCTTGGGCAAAATAAGTCCTTTTGGGGACCTCTAGAACTAGTAGAAAAACTTGTTCCTGAGGCTGCAGAGATTACAGCAAGTGTTAAAGATCTGCCAGGACTAAAGTAAGTACAGTCTTTTATCGCACAAGTACATAATAAGGTTTTTATTGTGAGAAGGATCCTGATGAAGAGAAGGAATGGTAAACACAACCTTCAAGAATATATCTGCCACCTGCTGCTGATAAAAATGGATCATTGGTCTCTTCCTTATTAAGGATCTGCAGGAGGAGAGGACAGGGTATGTTCTTGCTGTGTCAAGAGCATTGATGGACAAGTGCCATTAGTGCTAGCACTAAATGGGTGGTGGTGTGTCAGGCATAGAAACAGCCTTTACTCTGGCTACTTATGAACTCGGACTCAAGAGGAAGGTTTAAATAGTTTTGAGGCTGATGTCTGTCTTGGAGATGCATGAGGTAGGGTAGGGTTATTAGAGCTGTTGGTGACTGTGCCTTGCAGGGTGTGTGGAAATGTTTGTTTCTGGCCTTTGCAGGACACCTGTGGGCAGAGGAAGAGCTTGGCTTCGCCTGGCTCTGATGCAGAAGAAACTTTCAGAGTACATGAAAGCCTTGATTAACAGAAAGGATCTTCTCAGGTTAGTGCTGGGCTCACTCTCAGCTTACTCTCTTGTAAGATCTTTACCATCTTTGCCACCCAAGCGGTCAAGTGTTTTTTTTGAGAAGTGAAATGCACCTGTGAAATGCAGAGCTTCCTCTGAGGGATTGAAACCACTTAGTGTTCTTGCTTAATTCAGACACTGTTATTTCTCCTCTTTGTTTCAAATATCCCTTAAAATTAATACAAATGTTGGTTCTGAGGAGGTGACTGGTTAAAATACTTGTACAGGGGGAATACATCATTCTCTGTAAAAGCCTGGCTCTGGGTTGATATCTGACCTTGTCACTTCATTCCCATCTAACTTGAAAAATCCACCTCACTTCTCTGTATCTCTTCCCTGTGACCTGCAGTGAATTTTATGAGCCCAATGCACTGATGATGGAAGAGGAAGGTGCCATCATTGCTGGCCTCCTGGTAGGGTTGAATGTCATTGATGCCAACTTCTGCATGAAGGGCGAAGATCTGGACTCCCAGGTACTGGGTATTCAGTTAATGGTGTAGTTCTGCTCATTTCAATTGGAAAACTCATTAATTTTGCACAGCTTACTGCTATAATGAATTGTTGCTGTAGTACAGTAGGTATTGATGTTCTGACCCTAAATTTTCACACCTGGAGACAATGTTTTGTCTCAGAAAACGACTGTTTAATGTACAATGAAAATTATTCTTCTCTAGGTCGGAGTTATTGATTTTTCCATGTATTTGAAAGATGGGAACAGCACGAAAGGCACTGAAGGGTAGGTGCACACACAGTTGGCCTGCTGTTCCTCTCTTGGAAACTTGTATTCAAGTATTCCAGGTTGCCCTGTTTCTTTTTTCCAGAGATGGACAGATAACTGCTATTTTGGACCAGAAGAACTATGTAGAAGAACTCAACAGACATTTAAGGTAAGACAGGATCTCTTGGTTATTTACTATGTCAGAGAACAAAAGAGAAGATGGGATTTTTAAAAAAGGAATTACTGCAGGGTTTTTTCTCTTCAACAGTGCTACAGTAAACAACCTACAGGCCAAAGTGGATGCCTTGGAAAAATCCAACACGAAGCTGACCGAGGAGGTAAATGTCATGGAAAATCACCTGATGCTTTGGCCTTTGGGAATCGGGGATTAACAAGGGAGGGAAGTGTATAGAATTATGGGTGTTTAGTGTTAGAACTGGAATAACTCACCTGTCAAGGAATTTCACTGGCTGTTGCTACTGAGCATGAGGTGGAAAAACAACTGAATATTAATGTAATTTGCAAGAAATAAAGCATCATTATAAATAACACGTTAAGTCTGAGCATGAAAAATGGCTGGTACATGAGGCATAGGTACAACATGTGTTTTAAAATGGGTCTTGCAGCTTATTTGTAATGGCATAAATGTCATAAAATCTTCTGAGGTCACTTCCCTGACAATTGGGTGACAGGAGGTCTCACCTGAGAGGATTAAGTAGCTTTTGGTTTATTCCCTGCAGTGTGACAAGGTACCAAGACATGAATTGCAGGTGACTGCAGTGTTTGTTGGGTTTTGATAATTTAGTTGCTCAGCGAAGGCTGCAGTGTGTGCAGTGAGGGCTCTGGTGACAAGGGGACATGCTGTGCCAGCCGAGGTGTAGTTAATGAGCTGTGTCACATGTCACAGCAGTGTGTGTGTTTGGCCTAAGCTGTGCCAAGGGCTCACACTTGGCGTGACTTGTTTGGGTTTGTCACAGAATAACATGGCTGATCCTTTGGAATGTCACTGAGACTTACGTAAGTTAGAAGGAGCTTTCTCAAGTTACTGTTGCCTTTGACCGTACACTTACAGTAATCTGTTAGTCTGCAGTGCTGTTTTCCCTGGGAAATTCCTGAGGTAGATGTCCTGTCCCTCAGGGTGGTGTGGGCTCCTCATCCTCCGTTTCCAGCCAAATCTTCCTCCCCTGAGTCTAGGGAGAAAAAAAACAGTGAAGTATATTTTTGTGTTACTATTGTTGTGTTTTGTTTCCAGCTTGCAGTTGCCAACAACAGGATCATTACACTGCAGGAAGAGATGGAAAGGGTTAAGGAAGAAAGTTCCTACATCCTGGAATCCAGTCGCAAGGTTGGTGTGTGTGTGATGGCTGATTCTTGGGATGGGCCCAGCCTGAGTTCAGCTGAGAAGTCAGTGTTGGGAACAGACTTCATTTCCTGGTGTATTTCACACAAAACCCACAGTAGATTAAAGTGGCTGCAGGTGGATCCTGCACAGAGAGAACAGATGGGGCCTGGCCACAGGGAATCCTGCCTGGCCATAGGGATGGAAGAGTGAGCTGAGCTCCCACAGCGTGCCCGTGGCTCACTGGGCAAGGGGCTGGGGACAGTAGGGAGGGGATGGCAGGAAAATTAATGGAGTTGTGCTGGTTTGGCCTGAACAGTTGCAGAATTGGTTTTCCAAGCGTACAGTACGTAATGCCAAGTTAATTTTGTCTGTGTTACCTCAGGTCACCAAGGACAGAACTGCTGATGGGCAGGCACTGAATGAGGCACGGAAACAGCTGAAGGAGGAGACTCAGCTGCGTCTGGTGAGGACTGGGGGGCTTAGAGCTCACCCCAGAAGCCCCAAAGGGACACTCTTTCTCTGCGCTGCTCCATACAGTGTGTGCGGAGAAAAATGCCTGAGCAGAAGGCTTTTAGGAAATAAAATCTGCCAGCTTTTCCCTAGTCCATTTAATCAGAAAGATGGATCCATGTAGAAGCTCTCTGCTAGCCATGCTGCTCACTTGGCTTTGATATTGGACCGAAAGCGGGGATGTCTTGTCCTTAAGTGATGTGTCAGATGTGTGACTTGTGACACTGTGGCAGTGCAGCAGAGTCCTGGGTGGGGACTGCGTGGGCAGGAGCCCCAGGTGGTGAGGGGAGCTCCTGGAAATGCTGACTGCTCCCTCTGTTCCAGGATGTAGAGAAGGAGCTGGAGGCGCAGATCGGGATGCGGCAGGAGATGGAGCTGGCCATGAAGATGCTGGAGAAGGATGTTTGTGAGAAGCAGGATGCGCTGGTGGCGCTCAGACAGCAGCTGGATGATCTCAGGGCCCTAAAGCATGAACTGTCCTTCAAGCTGCAGGTAGGGAAGTAGTGAATTCCAGATAAAAGTAAGAGCTCTTATGCTTTTATTCCTCCTGCCTATTGGAAAGGTCTTGGCTGTGGAAGGGTTACAGGCTGTGCAGACACTTCTCTCCTGAAAGAACACTGAAGTGTGGTGGAGGTTAAAGAAAAAGGCAATTTCTTCCAAAGAAAAATTCATTGTGTTCCAGAAATGTGTGTATGTGTGGAGAAACCACAAAACCACCCAAGAGGCTGTGAAAATGGAGCTGTAAGAGCTTCTGTTCCAGTACAATTGAGTGTTGTAGGGTACTTGGTGTAATTCCTGTGTGATGACATTATCTCCAAACAGCAACACAATGCTCAGAGTAAGTCCTAAAATCAAGTTTAAAACAGGAGAGAGCTGCTTCTGCTCTCCTTGAGCCAATGGCTTTGCTCAAAACAGTCGAATGATATTAAGATATTTAATTATATTAGCAGACACTGCATTATAGATTATCCATATCCAGGAAGCTTCACGGATGATGGCATTGCCCTCTTGTGGGGTCCAGATGGGCCTGCAATAGTGACCTGGCATTTGGTTTTTCAGCACCTTTTCCTGCCTTTTAGCCTTCTGCCCTCTTGTTTCATGTACCACACGATTTATCAGGGCTTATGTGGGATTTACTGGTCCTTACACAACCCCCTGCTGCTCCTTTTTTCAGAGTTCAGACATGGGAGTGAAACAGAAGAGTGAATTAAACAGCCGCTTGGAAGAGAAAACAAATCAGATGGCTGCCACCATCAAACAGCTGGAACAAAGGTAAAACAGGAGACTTGGACCATGATCAAATGGTGTGCCCTTTGGGGGTGTCCCAGGGACCTGGAATGGGCCACAAGACAGTCCGAGTGCTGTGTTGGATAGAGCTGCCCGAGGACGGCACTGGGAGCAGGAAGGCCAAGCCCGTAGGAAAAGGCAGGCTCAGGGGGGTTTGGGTGTTCCAGATTTCTGGTTTTGGATAAAATCCTCCCAGCTGAATCCTTCTCTTGATGATCAGCTTTGGATGTTCTTAGGAATGTGAGCTTGGGAAAGTCCTTATGTGAAAGCAAAGAGAGGAGATGGGGGCAGCATGGCTGGGACCTGGTTAATGACTAGGGCGTTACACTCAATCAGTGCTCTCACGTTAGGGTTTATATTGGGAATGGTTCCTGAAAAACAACGTCATTGTTTTTCTAGAAAGTCTCTATTTGGAAATGTTTTATGATACCTACTCACCTAATTGATTTGCTCTTTTTCTCTTGCTGTTCTTATTTTTCCCATGTTCTCATCACCCTCATTTTGACTTATTTATACAGTGAAAAGGATTTGGTGAAACAGGCAAAAACCTTAAATAGTGCAGCAAACAAACTGATCCAGAAGCATCATTAGACATTCTTGTCTGGCCACCTCACAGCTCTGACATCAGAACTCATTTATGAGGGGAGAACTTGAGAATTACTAAAAGCAACTGTTAAAATGTTAATTGTCACCCTAAAGTTGATTTGGAATTTGCTGAGTTTTTAAAATGAGTGAGTTTTTCTGCTGAGATTTAGAGTTGGGTATAAAAATCCCAAACTTTGCCGTTTAACCCATGTTCAAGTACCAGTGAGTTGGCCAGTAAACACCCCAGGAAGGCATCAGGAGTGGGAGATGTGTGGCTCTGTGTCCCCTGCTGGTGCACACCCCGTACAGCAGCACGAGCCCGTCAGCCAGGATCGCAGTCGCACTGGCCAGCTCGGGAAAGTCAACTCGTTTTCTGTGTTGCCCTTTTTGTGAAGTAGAGGAGAAAATGCATCCCTGGAAGTTGTTGACAGTAGTTGTGTGTGTGTCCCAAGCTGTTTCCCGTTCACCGCTGTTGTGTGGGTTCAGCCCCGAGTCCAAGAGGAGCGGGCAAGATGCGATGGCCCATCACCGCCAGGACCGGCCCTCCCATAACCAGCTTGCCTGGATTCTGCCTTAGGGATGTGGGGGAGGGCGGGGGCTTATCCTTATTCCTTTAAACTTCATGTGTCCAGAATTAGTAGCTATAGGTGTCTTAGAGTAACACAATAGAGTGGTAAGTTCAGTGGAAACCTCCTTCTCTTCTCATTGCTTCTACCTCTGCCCGGAATCCCTCCAGACCCTGCAGTCCTTAACCTAAGGAAGCTGAAGAGAGGCTTTGGGAGGTCTCTCCCTTTCCTAGAAAGGGACTTTACATGTCTTACAAAAGTAATTCGGTCTTCATTTAAAAGAAACAAAACCATACATGAATAAAGAAAAGAACCCAGTGTGCAGCGGTGGGGGGTGGAGATGGTGATTTGGTCCTTGTCTGAGTAGTTGGTGGTTGAAAAGGAAGAGTTGCCTTTCACACTTGCTTCATTCCCTTTTAAGTTTGCCTTGCTCAATACAAATGGAATTTGCTAATGGAAGAACAGCTAAGGCTTGGAAACAGCTCTCAATAAGAAAAATAATTGCCAATTTAACACCCTGCTGCAAAATCTGATTTAACTGTAGCTTGAACTATTATAAACTAATATACTCTGATCACAAAGTCCCATACTGGCCTCTCATGGGCCTTAGGTTATAATTGCTCCTAGAGATAGTGTTTTGTTTGGAAGATCAGATTTGAGGGGGTTTCTACATTGAATAAGGGCTTTTTTGCTCTGGTGAGACACCTGTAGTAATTCTTTGATGACAGTTCTCTCTTTGCCCTGTGGGGCAGTGAGTGGCAAATGTGACAAACACAAGTGGGGAGGGAACACCTTGCTCCCCACTGGTGTGTTTGAAAGTGCACGGGGCTGTGCCTGGTGTCTCTGGATGTGAGCCTGGGCCACTCTGTGGCTTGAATCATGGGCTCCCAGCACAGGCACTAGGACAGCCCTGTTGGAAACCTCTCCCTGCCGTGCCGAGCCGCATGCTTGAACCTATAAACTCACCCTCCAGTAACCTGCTAGTACAAACTCCTAACTCCCTGGAGAAAAATAATCCTAAGGAAAAGATGGAGGCTTTGATCAAGGTGCCCAAACAGCCTGTTAGACTGAGAACCCCCCTGCCCCTTCCCACAGTTCTGCTGTAGGAACAGGGTTTGGGCAGGTGGGGTTTGTCAGTAACACTGAAAACAGGTGGAATTAAGGATCTGGCAGTTTCTGATGTCAGGCCCAGAGTGGGAACGCTGCTGTACCAATGTCTGGCACTTGAGCCAAAGTGTTGATCCATGGGAGAGACCAGGAACATGCACTAATTCTCAATAGAGTAGCTATAACCTATGTTGCAAGTTCCAGTTACCTGTGCAAAGCTGAAATGTAACGTACATTAAAATCCAATTGGACTTAAAATTCTATGTACTTGAGGTTTGCTTCAAATCTGGATAAAAGTGATGTTTTCTGTTTCTCATCTAATGGCTGTAAACTGTAGTGATAGAATAAAAACTAAAGAAAATGAGAGTTTCTGCCTGGTTCACCTACATTTTGCTTTGCTTTGAACTGTTTTCTTCCTTTCCATTTTTTTACCATTCCTTGTTTTTTGGCTTTACCTTTTCACTGGGTTTTTTATTTGTTGGTTAAACTCGGTCTTCCTCCCCACCATGGCTTTTGTTTTTTATCACAAGTTCATGTGGCTCAAATCCAGATTGCGACAGGCAGAGAAGGAGCGGCAGCTGGCCCAGCAGGACAACCGGCTCTTCAAGCAGGAGTTTGGGGACAAAATCAACAGCCTCCAGCTGGAAGTGGAAGAGCTCTCCAGGCAGCGGTGAAGAAATCCTTTTCCAACCTCTTTTCTGGGCAGTTCTTGCTGCTTCTAGTGGAGAACGGGCAGGGTGATGGCAGAGGGAAGCAGAGGGTGCAGGGAGAGAGAGGCAAGTGACACATTGACTATGTGTCACTATGTTAGTGTCTAACTATGTAACTATGGAGAGGGAAATCCTTGGAAAGAGCATCATTTGGACACTGGCACAGGATGCCTGGAAGAGTAGTGGCTGTCCCATCCCTGGAAGTGTCCAAGGCCAGGTTGGAACAAGCTGGTCTAGTGGAAGGTGTCCCTGCACAGGGCAGGGAGGTGGAATAGTATGGTCTGTAAGGTCCCTTCCAACCCAAATCTTCTGGGATTCTGTGATAATTTGCTGTTCATGGGCAGGGATGGAGCAGCCAAGTCTCTTCCTAGAGCAAACACCAAAGGGTCTGGAACAAGGGAAGTGGTCCTGGTTTGATACACACTGCTCTGATTTGCCTTTTTTCCCTGGTGAAACTGCTCTTCTTTCTGCTGGAAGCCAAATGGAGAGACCTTGTTGAGAGCCATCACATTTTCCCCTGCAGTGTCATCACTTGAGCAGTGTCAGGGATGCAGACAAATCCTCTTTCCTTAAAATAGAAGAGCATCTCCTGCAGCTGTGATGCCTCTGCGGCTTGTTGCAAGGTCACTGGGATGAATTCTGTGGGAGCATTGCTGGATGCATGGAGGGAGGGGTTGTCTCCTCTTCCTCTCTTGGCCCAGCTTTTTGTTTCCTTTTTCAAAAAGCTGCAGAGGCTGCTCAGACAATCAATGAATGGCTTTGGTCTGCAACTGGTGTGATGCCCTTGGATGTGCATGGGTGACCATAGGAAGATGTGGGTTAGTTTTTACATCATTTTGATTCCAAATTGTGCCAGAATTAGATGAAGGACTTGGAGACTTTTCATACTGACACATACTTATCACACTGCGAGACAGTTTTGGACTCCCAAGAGGCAGTTTTCAGCTCAAGTCAGGGGTGTGAAGAGAGGGTTAAACAGTTCATCAGTTCTCAATGCCAGGTGTCCTCAAACCATCCTTTAATCACAACTGCACCTCGGTATTCCAGGAACCACCTAGAACTGGAACTGAGGCGGGAAAGAGACAGATGGTCCCACGGTCACCAGCACAGCCAAGAAAACAAAGGCCCAAAGAATTGGCTGAGACAGGTAATGTGACTTGGGTTTTTGGCTCAGGTTTGAAGTACAGTTTCACATGGTTTATTTGCTTTTCCTGAGCTTTCTTAGGCAGTAAATAGGTGGTGTTCCTGTGCCACAGCCAAAGGAGCTTTGGAAGGTTTTTTGCACACACTGAGCAGGCAGTTTGAGTTGTAATAACATGAACTGTGCAGTAACAGATAATTTCCACAATTCCCATGTGCTGCCACACGTGAGGTGCCTTCCCTGGACTCCCTGGGATGTTTGCATGATGCAGTTCTGTCTTTTTTCACCAATATTACACAATATTCAATTCCAGTGAAGTTGAAGAGCCTTGTGTCTGAAATGTGCATCCCCCCTGTTCACAGCAGAAGGAAAGCACAAGAGAGCTGCTCCTAGGGGAGATGAGTGCCCAAATACCCTTCTGTGCCAAGGAGGAGACGAGCAGTATCCCAAAATAGCAATGCCAAATCTGGCAGGAGTGAAACTGGAGTCTTCCCCTAGTGTAACTGATGGGTGAATGTTTCCTCTTGGCAGGATGGAAAGGTCAAAATCCAGGAGGAAAATGCTAAACTGAAACAGGCACTGAGAAAGGAGAACAGTGTCCTGCCACACAGGTAGGGAAGGGAACAAATCTCATTTCTGCCGCCTCCTTTCCAAAGTCGTGCTTCCCCTTATCCAGTTTCTGTGCTGATGGGGAGTTTGGAACAGTCCAACTTCCCTTTCTGAGAAATATTTCCAACCTCATGCTCTTTGAGGTCTCTGCTGCTTTTCCATAGCTCTCAAAGGGAAGGAGGAGGTTCTGTTGCTTGCCACCAGCACTTTAGGTGGGAAAAGCTCTCTGTCTGTCTCCCATTTATCTTTGAATTTGTTTCTGTTGAAATCTGCTGTTTTCTAATTTTTCTAAGTCAAGAAACCTTGGTAAGCCAAATGAAAGACGTTGGACTCGTGTCCAGAGTATTTTTGGTGATGGAGAGGAGTTGGAGGATCATTGGTATTTTGGGCTAATAAAGAGAAACTGTTTGGGAAAGAGAACTTGAAATAAGATTTTTAAGAAGATGTCTTAAAATGTGAATATTACAGAGGAGGATTCTTGCAGGGTTTGTTTAGTATTTAAATGTTAAAAGATATTTCCAAAGCCCCCAGGCACAGCCCAGTGCTGAGGCCTTGGCTTGGGGATGGAACAGCCCATGGAAGTGCTCTGAATTGTCAGGGTTTTCTCCTGTTCTTTGCATTTAACCAGGAATGCTACCCAAAAATCGGTATGGGGAGCATTTTCAAAACAGGATGAGGGAATTCTCATGTAGTCCAGATGTTTTATTTAAAAGCTGTGGTGATGGAAGCCCTGCTCCAACTGACGCTGTTGTGTTCTCTTGTAGGTCACTGAGCAGCACGCAGGACGCGCAGGTGAGCGATTTCCCATCTTGGTTTTGTTCTTTCCATGTCTGTCAAAGGGACCAAAATCTTTCCTCTTCCCCAGGGTCTGGCAAAGCATGGCCAGAGCCCAGACTGTCACTGAGGTGCTGCAATGCTTGTGTTGTCCTGTCCACTGGGAATTTCTGCCTGTCAGCTCTTTTTTCCTAGTGTAAAAGATGTTTAGTTCCCCCCTTGTTGCTGCACAGCTCTCACAGGACAATGTCTTGGTTTTGGCTCGGTGTTTAGGAGCAGCTCTTGGGCCCTGGACACTCGGAGATGTGCCAGCTCTGCCAGAAGGAGAGCAGCAGGAACCAAAAAAAGGTAACTTGAGGACTTGTGTTGACATCCCCCACACCTGGTGATGTGTGTTCCCTCTGGGTTTTGTTTTGGAATTGCATAGTCCAGTTGGTGACTTGGACAAAGAAATGAGCCTTTGGAGGCCATTCTGCCCTTAACATTGTTCGTTTTTCCCCGAGATGATCTGCCAAGACCTGAACCTCTCCTTGATTTCTGTCCTTTTTCCTGCATTCCAGAACACCTGCAGGAACTGTGAAGGCATCTTCTGTGAAGCCTGCTCTGTGCACGAGCTGCCTCTCCCGTCCAGCATCAACCCTGAGCGTGTGTGCAACCCCTGCCACCAGCGGCTCATCCAGCAATATTCCAGCAGCCCCTTGTAGGGAATGGGTGGCTGAGGGGTGACAAGTTGTAGCTGAAGCTGTTACTGGAGTTGCTCAAGGGGGTTGTGAAGACACTTGCCCGTGTGCTTTGGAGGTTGCGAGGGAAGCAGCTTCTTGGTGTTTAGAGTCTCTTGTGACTAAAACAAGTGTGAGCCTTCCCTGTACCAGACTTCTGTGCTGCAGAGAATTGTGTTGGGGATGTCACATGGAACAGCCCTGGGCTGTGCCCCTGCCCAAACCAGAGCTGTGTGTGCACGTGTGAGTTGGGAATGGTCTTGCCCTCGTGTGTGGCATTGAGTGTGTGCTGCTGCTGAGCAAAGGCTCCCCAAAAACCAACAGGAGTGTTGGTATTCCTCATGTCTGGCTGCACTTGAAATCTGTTTCCCCTTTCCCAGCTGCCTTGGACAGTTTGGCTCATCCCCGAGACCCCGGTGCGTGGTGTGAGCAGTGCAGGCGAGGCACCAGTGAACATGTTCTACCTGCATGTCCTTGGCTCAGGGGCTTGCTCTGCACAGGGAACCCCCAAACCAAGCTGTGAATGCTCTGTTCCCCCTCTGTGCTTTGGGGGCTGGGCCACATCCCCGTCAGACACTGGTTTAGGGGCGCTTGGAGCCACTTCTCCCTTTGCATACATGGAAACATTGTGGCAAAACACCCGGCTTTCACTTGTATCAAAATGAAATGGGAACATTTTCACCACCTAGAATTTGTAATTACAATACAGTTCAGAGAGGTTTCATGGTTCCTGCTGCATCAGTAACTGTTCCCCCATGGAATTTTGTGGCTTCTTGTGTCACAGGAGTGTTGGCTCCTTTTCCTTTTTTACTGGCACCTTCTGCAGTCTCAGACCACAGAATGCTCCACAATTCACAGCAAATGGATGCATTGATGTAACAAATGGATTGGGGTTTGTACAGATGTTATTAGGGGTTAGTGGTTAATTCCTTGGAGGGGATTGTCTAGGTTTTAGAGTGGCTGGAACCACAGGAAAAGTGTCTCAGAGCTGAGATTGTTGTGGTTGGTGCTGGTTTGTACCAGGAATAATTTCTCGTAGTTCCCTCTAGGCCTTGGTGTTGTTCAGTCACCCAGTTTCTACTCTTTTTTGCTCTTTATCCCCCTTTGGTAGTTTCCTGACCCATTTCCTTGCTGCTCTCCCTTATAGTAGGGTGGGAGTTGTAAATAGTGTTGAAATAGAGGTGAATTCCTGAAATCTCTGAAGGGGTGACACAGTGGAAATGGATGGAGAAAACACTGAAATTTGTGGCAGTAGTTGTGTGTACATACTGTACACACCCTTCTGCATCCAAACCCTGTGTGACTCGTCCCCCAAGGAGAAAGCGAGACCCAGGCAAATTACCTGTTAGAGGGAACTAGAAATGGAGGATTAAGCTCTGTGGAGCAGAGAGGTGGCTAAGCCCCCGTCAGAGCCCTTGCTGTAGGACTGGCATTTTGGAAGGTGGGAGTGGGACTGCGTGTGATGCCAGTGTGGGCTGACACCTGGATGTTGGAACTGGGGGAACGGGGGTACAGTTTTCCTGATGTTAATTTTGTTCCACACAATAAAAAAACTTGGATCACCTGTAATCCTTTGTCCTGAGTGCTCTTTCCATTCCATTCCCCTTGGGCTTACAGGTATGAAAGGATTCAGTGCACTTGTGTGTGAGGCTTCACATCACTCAGCTATTAATTACCAATTGTGGTGTTTATTAATGCACTATTATGCACGTGGAGCCCAGGACTGCTCCACCCATTGACCGTTCCTGCAGCACAACTGCTGCTGCTTCTGTAACACTCCGACAGTACCTCACATTTATTGCATGCTCCTCTTACACAAGGCTAAACTAGATCTTACAGTTTGTCCTCATTCCTGAGTGGTGTCACTTGGACCTGATCTTCACCCCCATACCCACGGAATGTGTTCACTTGGCCTGAAAAGCAAGAAAGAGGAAAAATAAAAATCACTCCCTTGCTGTAACTTTACTGCTTTGCTTTTTTCCCAGTGCCCCACTGCATTTTATTCCCAGTTTAAGTTCTATTACAATGGAATAGTACAGTTTGGCAATAGTAAAACAGCACAGACTCCAGGTGGGGCTGCGGCACATGCACAGAGGGCGGGAGGTGTTTAATTCCCCCAGCACGGGCCAACAGGAGCGAGGGGCCAGGGCGGCTGCATGGGATACAGGGGGGAACCTGCCCCAGGCCTGCACTACAAACCTGGGACTGAGGAGGGGACTGCCCTCCCTGCTGCCCGGGACAGGGCCTTAGGGAGCAGTAACCATCACTCCCCACTTCCAGAAGGAAATTCATGGAAGAAGTTGTCTAGCATCTTCCATAAAGGGCATATGCAGCCCTGCCCTATCCAAAAGACCAATTACTGTTAATCCACATCCTTGGAAAATGTTTAGCCATGTTTCCTCTTCCTTGCCAGGGAATACAACCCCATTAAAGCTTCTAATGCCACCTCTGTGCTGTGAGACTGGCATCTTTGGAATTTGGAGGCACAGGCTGGACACCTGGTCTCAGGTTCGGGGGGGCAAGGTGGTTCCCCTTCAGCCACTCTACACTTTTCCCTTTGGGATGGTTGAAATCCCAAGCACTGGACATCATAAGCCTGAGGTGCACATTACTAAAAAAAGACCAGGAAGGACAGAGAAGGATGCACTTACCAAATCTTAGCTCATGCCACTGTCACTATCAGTTTTCCTTTGCCTTAGGATGTTCATTCAGGAATAATTCAATGGCACTGCGCTCTGGAAAACACGTGAGAGGCACCTGTATGTGTTACAAGTTTTTCTCTGCAAAGCCCATGGCACACTGTAACCTGGAAATCTACATTTAAAGTTATCCTTCTGCATAGGGTGTAACAGCAGCTGGACAAGCTGTGCCAAACTACCTGGGGCTGTAAGATCCCCCCTCTTTTCCTGACTTACCCATCTCTGACCCCTCCTTCGCCATGGCTGCGACCGCATCCTCGTGGCTCTTGAAATGCACCTCCGCTTCTCCCGTGGCATCTCCATGGGAGTTGTATTCCACCATGATCCTTGTGGGCCTCAGCGGAGCAAAAAACTGAAACAGAGGAAAATAAGAGAAAATTTGGTGAGAAAGACACAGTAATCCAAGCGATGGATATTAACACATTCCCAGCAAGCCGTAATTCCTTATTTGTGAGGGGGAATGGATCCCTGTTGTGCCACTGGGAGCCTGTACCCCACATTTCAGATAGCACTGAGAACTAACACACACAAATGAAAAACCTGCAGCTGCTCCAGCTGTAACAATTAACCAAGGGATTGCACTGGGAATGACAACCACGTTTCATCTGTAGCTTCATTGTTACTCACATTTATTATGTCTTGGGCACTAGCTTGGGTAGGGAAACCCCTCATGTGGACAAAGTGCTGTGCTGATGATGAGGCACTCCCAGGTTCTACAATGTTCCTGGAGTTTTCTGTTCGTTCCCTGTACAACCCTGTGGAATGGAGGGAAAAACCATCACTAATGCTTGCAGTTACCCACCCCGTCCCGTGAAAGCCCTGGACCCATGGGATGAAATGAAGGGGCCTCAAAAAACATCCACAACAGGGAGGAACTCACTATTTTCTCCTTGGTCATAGGTGTCTCTCCACACCCTTTCTGCAGGGATGGATTCATATTCTCTTCTCATTCTGGAGTAGGTCATCAATTGCTTGTCATAATGCATGTGTTTTAGCATCTGGTGCCTTCTGCTTACATACACTTCTATATACCTGGAATCCAAAAGGAAAGAGCACACAGTACATCTGGCGCTCAGAGTTCGGACAAAGTACCTCCAGGATACTTTCTGCCTTGGCTCTACTCAGGTACTGAGACCTGGCATGGTAAGATTTGGTGCTGAATGACCAAATTTGGTGCCCTCACTGCAGTTCTGCAAACTGAACTATTTTCTACAAACCTCAAATTAAAAACAACACCCAGCCCCAAAACAGGTCACAAAATAGGCAGACTGGGAAATGCACAGTGTCACAGGAAACACTTCAGTGCAGCCATGAGACTGTTCCATACGCCTATGGAGTTCAGGGATTGCCCTAGCAGTGTTACATCAAGCAATTTCCACAGCACTGAAGGAAGGTGTGGTAAAGAAGGGAATATGGATATCCAAGAGATGGGGCTTTCTTCCCTTCCCAAAGGGAACAATCAGAGTAAGGGAAGTACCCTGTGTACAGCCTGGCAGAGCCCCCCCTGCCCCAAGCCCCCACTCTGTATTGGGCACTTCTGGAAGCCAGTTCTGGATAAAGCCAGGAAGAATGAACAAGAGCAACTGTAAGTGGTTTTGGAAATCCCTCCATTTCTTGGCTAATCACCTGGAAATGGAGGTGTGTGAGGTCAGCTGGTGAGTCAGGTCAACTCTTGTTCCATTGTGAAAAAGGAAAAATTAACAGCAGATTGCGAATTAGTGTCTACTGGAGAGGGAATTCTTTTAACTAATTCAATTAATTAATTAATTAATTTCTGCCCACAGAGCAGCTGTTTACTTTCAAAGGGGGGAGGAGACAAACACAAAGAAATGCATCCTGGGAACAGGGAGCGAGGTAATAAAAGGCAGGAAGTCAGCCATGTACAGGAGGAAAAGAAAGGTTTGGAGAAATCTTTTATGTGGGGTGCAGAAGAGTTATAGAGATTATTGAGGTCAGAAAACTCAGCTGGGGGAACGCAGTTTTGGTTGTTTGGGTTTTCTTTCCTGAGCACAGCTCCGAAGGTATTTAAAACTTGTGCAGGTGTGGTGCTTAGGGACAGAGTTTAGGCTAATGGTTGGACAACAATCTTAAAGGCCTTTTCCAACCTAAATGATACTATGTTTCTTGGAAAAACTGGTCTGTGCTTCTGCTTGAGAAGAGAGAGAGGCTCTTACGAGGTCAAGTGTGTGGCACAGGGCTCAGTGCTCTGAAATTAAATGGTTAAATTCCCAAAGGAGGGCAGCACAAATGGATGTGGTCCCCAAAGAGGGGGGAGATGGTGTGGTGTTGGGCAGCAGTGCCCATTGGGAATGGACTCAAGCCAGGTAACCTGTTGTCTGGTACTGGGCTGAAAGAGGAGGGTTGGCTGTCAAAACTGCCCAAAGCACGGAGGAACCAGGTGGAAATCTGGCTGGATCACGTGTCTGAAGGAGATGCAGGACCCCCATGCACTCTCTTTTTGGTGGGATGAGAATGTCTTAAGGAACACCTAAAAAATCCTGTGACTTTTCTCTGAGTGGCCCCAAGTTCCCCCCAGACTAGGAGGGCTGCAGGTGCTTCTGCCTCCCTTAGTAACACTGTGAGTGTGAGATGAGCTGTTTCACCTGGCAGGAAGCGAGGGAGGTGCCTCATCCCATGTCCTCCAACCTCCTGGAGCTCAGGGAAGTACCTACCTATTTCCCATATATTCTTTGTGCTGTAACAGGGCTTTAGCTGCCATTTCAGGAGCTGCAAACTGCACAAAGGCCTCTCCTGTTTTTCTGTCTCCCCGGTAAATGAAAGCTATGTCTGTTATTTTCAAACCTAGAGATAGGAGAGGAGAAAAAGGCATTGACTCTGGCAGGAACTTGTGCTATAGCTCAGAAATACTTTTTTTTTTT